>BGPR01044910.1:0-11146 GCA_013235015.1 Araneus ventricosus | reverse complement strand
ATTTCCTTAAACTTTTACAAATTAGCAACATATTTATAACTAAATTATTAGTATTGCGTGCTAAGATAACATACACAACGTGTAAGTAACGTGCAACCATCAGGGTCGAACGAATACTCCGTTGGTCCGTGCCCGGATTAAAAAAAATCGAGGGACAAATTGCCTGAACAAAATGAGAAAAAAATAGCAACGGAATTTCTGAATTAATTAGAAAAGTTTCTCAAAAAATTCTAAAAACCAATAAAACAATCCAATTTTATGTACTAATGAGCACAAAACTTTCAAGGCTACTCCAATAATCTATATGTATGAAAGGCAATGTCTGTGTGAATTTTGCTCTAAACTTGGGCATTGCTCTAAGAATTGTACTACAGTATACTCTGTATTATCCGTGAGCGGATTATCCGTGCTCATCCCGGACTCACAAAAAAATTTAAAGATAAATATTTTCACGCTTATCATTCATGTAAAATCGATGTCGATGTTCGATCGAGAGATTCATTCCGTGAAACTAGTGAGCCGTGACGGTGGAGGCTAGAGAACAGATTTTTTTCTTCCTCCAAGTGCAATCTCTACTACCGGTTCAACCCCTAATTTTCGGAGAAATGAATCATCCACTTCCTGCTCGCTCATTCTCGTACGAGCACGCTTCTCCCTGACACGTCATTCTCTAACTTCTTCGTCTTCTCTCACTGTCGCACGTGTTCCTTTAGTTTTTGCGTCTTGTTTATCGTCAGTCAGTAGCGTGAAATTTTTTACTGGTAAAAATGAGTGGTATGAAACGAAAACGAAACGTTTTAAATGCTAAACAAAAATTAGAAATCCTTCAAGAACTTGATAATGGAGAATCGGCTAGCACTGATGCAGAAGATGTACTAAATGAGGGAAATACAATTCTCATTCTGCTGCTCTACAATCTGTGGAAATTTGTTAGATTATATGGGGCAAAGAGGATTTGATTACTGTGACATTACTGTAAAATTTGTGTCGATATACGACAAGAGATGAACAAACAGCAGAAGCAAAGACGCATAACAGATTTTTTAAAGCAGTAAATGTTAAAAGGAAAATTCTTAGTTTGATGTTATACAGCATGTAAAAGTAAGTAATTTTTATATTTTTGTATTGATGTTATTTTTACTTTCTCGTATACTAAGTATACAAAGAGAAAGTATTGTAATCGTCAAAAAAATTCGAACTCGAGATTTTGACAGATCTCCACTTTTTAGACCTCCCTGAGTCCGAAAAACACAATTTTGGAATTATGTCTGTATGTCTGTCTGTGTGTGTGTCTGTCTTTGAACACGATAACTCGAAAACTATTAGAGCTACGGGGATGAAGTTTGGTATGTGGTCTTTAAACATAATTTGTAGGTTTCTATCAAATTTTGGACAAAATCCGTCAACGGGAAGTCTGTCTATCTGTCTGTCAGCGGTCATGTGAACGCTATAACTCAAAAACTTGAATAGCTAAATGGATAAAATTTGGTACGCAGTTTTATCGTTATGAATGTAGGTCCGTATAAAAGTTTGGGCCAAATCCGTCAAAAAGAGGCGTTCAAATTGCATATTCAATTTCTTTTAATCCGATTCTCATGCGCATGCGTATTGGTAGCAATCTGTTATTGTTGTAAATTTTATTTACTACAATAAATAATGTTTTCAAGCATCAATTGTTAACAATTTTTTTATTGTTGTAAATCAAACCGATCTCATTATTTCAGCATTATTTCTCATTATTCACGCGCTTTTGCAACTGTTACGGTTGTGGTAGTATAAATTGTTTTCTTGGGAATTCAATACCAAAGCAGAATTTTCGCTTTAGTATCCATTGCATTGCCTATTTTATCACGCCTGCTTCAAAGTAATATTTTTTTGAAACGTGGCAACAGATATTTGATTTCAGGTTTGTTTGTTTTACTTTCTCGTATACGAAGTATACAAAGTATCTCCACCACGAATCTCCACTTAGAAAGTATACGAGAAAGTTTAGGGGAGACCACTCCCGCTGGTTTCTTTAATAAAAAGGAGTTTTCGGATTATCCGTGTTTTTCTATTGTCCGTGCCACCCCTCCCGGTGATTAACCCGCATAATCGGGAGTGCATTGTAATCTTCCAGTGAGTGTTGCATCCGGGGAACGTAGTTTTTCCAAACTAAAAATAATCAAGAACTGTATGCGAACAACATCTGAAACAATATTGTCAGACCTCGCTCTATTAGGGATTGGGTATGAACTGAGAAGCAGTCTAGTTGCTTCTGAGTTAGCGAATTCTCTGAAGTAAAAGTTCGTAAAAAAAATTCGTCGGAATTATACTCCAGTATTCCGTTTTTCAAAATGAAGTATTTGAGTGAAGAAAAGTTATTATAAGTATTTGTGTCAATTACTGAGTTACACTGTTTTTTGGACGTTTGTTAAAAGGTAAAAAAAGACCATATATCTTTTTACTTTCTCATCTACGAAGTATACAAAGAGAAAGTATTGTAATCGTCAAAAAATTCGAACTCGAGATTTTGACGAATCTCCACGTTTTAGACCTCCCCGAGTCCGAAAAACACAATTTTGGAATTATGTCTGTATGTCTATGTGTCTGTCTGTGAACACGATAACTCGAAAACTATTAAAGCTACGAGGATGAAATTTGGTATGTGGTCTTTAAACATAATTTGAAGGTTTTTATCAAATTTTGGACAAAATCCGTCAACGGAAAGTCCGTCTGTCTGTATGCCCGCGGTCATGTGAACACTATAACTCAAAAACTTGAATAGCTAGATGGATACAATTTGGTACACAGTTTTATCGTCATGAATGTAGGTCCGTATAAAATTTTGGGCCAAATCCGTGAAAAAGAGGCGTTCAAATTTCATATTCAATTTCTTTTAATCCGATTCTCATGCGCATGCGTACGGGTAGCAATCTGTTATTGTTGTAAATATTATTTGAAGTGAAAAGTTATTATAACTATTTGTGTCAATTGCCGAGTTACACTGTTTTTTGGACGTTCGTTAAAAATGTAAAAAAAGACCATACATCTTTTCTTTATTTTGGAATGCTTACATTGTAGTTCCATAGGGGCGCAATTTTTTTACTTTTGCACGGAGCGGTTCAAAAGCTAAATCCGACCCAGCAACCATCTAGTTCAGGACTCCCAAACTTTTTCCCTCGCGTACCCCCCCTTGATTATTGCTTTATTTTCGCGTACCCCCTACTGTCGTATGCCCCAATCTAGACCGTCAATGCAGAGAAGTTTTTTATCAATGTAATGTTGGCATAGCTGGAAGCTTAAGAGTCAAATGTCCAATTAATAACAATTGCAGGACTTAATTTTGATTTTTTCTTTCATTCCATTTTTCCAAACATAATTTTTTCCTTTTATTCCAAACACAATTTGGAAATTCTGATGTCTGCGTGTCTGTCTGCCTGTGAAGACGATAATCTGAAAACTATTAGAGTAGAGGGATGAAATTTGGTATGTGATCTTCACATAATTTGTGGTGGTTTCTGTCAAATTTTGGAAAAACTCTGTCGACGGTAAGTCTGTCCGTCTGATCTGCGGTCATGTGAACACTATAACTCAAAAACTGGAATAAGCTAGATCTATAAAATTTGGTACAGTTTTATCTGTGAATGTAGGTCCGTATCAAGTTTTGGACCAAATCCGTCGAGAAAGGGTTGATGGTCTGTCGAACGTAAAATCCATACTTGTGAAAATGTATATCTCCACTACTTTTGGCTTAGATAAATAAAAAATTGTATGACGGTTGCTAATATTAATTATAGATCTGTGCACAAATTTCATTTCCAATCGGTTACTAAACAGGCGATTATATTGCATATTAATCTTTCTTATCTGATTCTCCATACGCATGCGTCTTGGTAGCAATCTCTGTGCACGCGAAAATTACGTCGCTTTGTCCTTGGGAGCCGGCAAGAGTGGAAGTGTAAAGTGATGCATGCATTTTATTCGGATACGCATCTCTTTGAATTTGATTCTTTACCTAAATATTTTGGTCAAAATTATAATCTACAACGAAAAAACCTTCTGATAATCATTGGATTTCTGGTTACAGTAGGTTGGAATTTTTTTTTTATCCACGCGGGGGACACGCACCTTTGGGAACTCGTAAATATAGCCGACCTGCCAAAGCACACGGGTTTTCACTGAATGACAGTCGTGCGATAGCGAGTCTGGACGGTCGGGTCCCTAATGGCCAAACAGCCCATCGCTAAGCCCCTCCCGTCCGGAGGTACGTACTATCACTGAGGAGGGCGGGCTGCCGCTCAAGTAATGTACCCGCGGAAGTGGCAGAGTTCCTTCATATACAAACCTGGAGCAACTCCATCCACACTTAGTGGACACTAATTATGAAATAACATAACATTAACACTTCGTCAAAAATGTTTCATCAGATTTCCTGCAATCTTCTGAAATGATAGCTGGAACTTCGTTCTGTTCGCTTTGACGTGACGTTTTTTTTGGGCTTGAAGGGTCAATGAAGTGGACAGGCTGTCATATTAAATCGATTTCAATGCAAAGAATCAAGTTTCCACAGTAGGCAGAATATGTACTGCCTCAATATATTTAATGTAACGAATGTAGATTTAAAAACGTAATTTTATACGGTGTCTTTTAAAATAGATGCTGGAAAGTTCTAAATACATCTAAAACCCGGAAACTCGAAATTCCGGATAACCCAACTTTACTTTTTTTAAATTTTTTTCTGAAAATTTGTAATGAAAATTGAGGAAAAATAATATTAGGAACGAAACAAAGCTAAATGTTTATTCCTAATAAAAGAATATATTGAATACGAATAAGTATTGAATACGAATTATAGTATACTACACACACCTTAAGTAGTAGAAACAATTGCGGATTGTGGGCATCCTACTTGTATGGACACGAATAATAATCTTGGCAGGACCAATCTTGCGTAATAATTCTTAAATTCAGAGATGACGAGTCAGATCTCGTCCACCGTAATCCCCTACCCAAGTAAGCAGACGACGAGTCCAATCGTCAAATGATACCCCTAAAGGGTTGTTATAAAATAACTTTCTTCATTTTGCACATTCAGAGAGTAAAACAATAACATACCTTTCTGCAGAAGACTTCTGTTTGGAAACTTTAAATTACATCTAATCTATATATCCAAACTGTTTCGATATCATTTGTTGCTTTTATTCGGTGTATTATTTGATGATGATGCTGGCGTAAGACCGTAACGTGACCAAAATGACCCGAACACTGCTACTTAAAGTAAAACAAAAACAGGAATACTTTAGTGCATAAAACTGTAGAGTAGTATGTAGAGCTTTTAGCAAACTGTAGACAAATCTTGTAGATCATTTTCCTTTCAGGCTGTCTCGTCTTGCCATCTATGCAACTATTACTAATGAATTATTAACAATTGGGTTGAATAAAGCTCTACATGATTTTGCAGCTGGTATTCCTCAGCTATAAAATGCATAGACTAAGTGTTCATAAACAACTTTGTAAATAAACTAACGGATTTTTGATTGATATTTCTTTTTCTTTAATTTGGCCCATATATTTTATCCATAAAAAATTTCAAAATCGATATAAAAAAATTCTCTCATTCCATACAGATTTAATAGATTTAGATATATAGTTCTGTATTTAAGTATGTGAATCATTCTTTGTGCAATTATTTGAATGAATAAATGCTGATCTTTACTATATCAGGAGGATTCTTTTACTTCTTGAAAAGACACGCACTTTCTAGGAATCGCTGAGTTAGAATAATTTCAGCTTAGAAATTCAAATTTAAAATTTTGTATAAGTAGAGTAATTAAATAAAACACAAGATGTGATAAGCAAGATCTAAATCATTTAAGAGAGGATAAAAAACAAATGACATGGGGTGAGAATTTCGAAATTTTAAATAAAAGAAATTAAGGAAGGTCAAGGTTCTGATGGGGCGCGAAAATATTCTAGTCCTGGCCTCAGAAATTTATTAAGATGGCTTTGCTTAGATGTGGAGCTGCCGACTTTAAGTCCACCCCCCCCCCCCAGTTTTCAGATCTTGGGTTGTTTATTTCTTCCTTTGGAGTCACATGAAAACACTGTATAGGACACCACTCTGACGCACTGAATGAGGTTCAGAGCGCATTTCCATCGCTTTTATGAGTAGAAAATGACGTCTCCATCTCTAGGAGAATTAACATCCGATTCTGCATAAAACACGGGGTTAGTGTGAGCGGAAAATAACTATATTCATTTGCATACACATAAATTCAAGCTCTTGTTGTAGATGCATGACAAAGATCTTCCAAAAAGCATCATGCAAACAATTATCAACAAAATACCTTCCAACCAACCCGATTCCTGACCAACATCTTAGAGGATAATGAGACAGAATACGTGGGTTTCTTTGTCCCCCCCCCTCTCCTTTTTTTTTAGAACTAATTACGATGAGGAATCAGAAAAAATAATATTCGCGTGCGTCAATGCCACTGAGTTAGAAAGAGTTTCTCATTAAATAGTAAGATAATTCAGCTCGAAGGTGAAAGCAAAGTTGCACTTGTGCTGCGATTGCGTTTCTGGGTCGGTGGCCTTGGAAGTGACGAGATGGAGTTTCTGGTTTCGAGGAAGTGGCAGAGGAACACGCGAAAGCAGGTGTTGGAATGACCAGAAGAGAGAAACAAAATTGCACTTCTTCAGTCAGTCTTGGTCTGCTTTGGTGAGTTGTTGAGCGCCTTCTGTGTTTGAGATAGACGCAGGGCTCTTTTTGAGCTTAAGTTTTGCGTCGGTACTCCTACGAATGGGATTATAATAACAGAATCCAGTACCACATTCAAACATTCACGTGAGTAGCTCAAGAGAGTTGATTTATTTGTTTATTAGCAATGATTTCATTACTTTCTGTTTTCCTGTCTCATATTCAGCTTCAAATTAGCGGTTTAGATAATTCGGCTTCTTTTTAAAAAATTATTAATACATGAAGAGTTTATTCATCATATTCTTTTCCATGAAAAATTATCTGTTTGTGTTCTTGCTTTCGTATGTTGAAATGCTGGTTGGATGGTATACGGAAGCTTCTAATTCTTTCATAATAATTATATTGAAATCCAAGCATGTTTGAACTCTGAAACTGTTACAGAGACCAATACATCGCACCTACGTGAATGTTTTGTAAACCCAATTTTAAAATAAAGGTTTAAAAAAGCAAAATTATCTGAAAGTTTAGAAATAATAATTTCAATGGATTTTGAACTGGATAAGCAAAGTGCTATTGATATAAATATGAGGTATTTAAAAATTTTATATTATTCATTTTTTTCCATTAGTATATGTCTCTTCTTCAGAATTTTCTCTTATATATATATATATAAGCATTATAAATTTGAATTGACGTAATTTAATAGTATAATTATTATTGATTAATTCTTAAAATCATAATTTAAATAAATTATTAAAAGATATTTTCATTATGTATAATTTCAGCTCAATGCCATTAAATGCATTAAGAGCTTCAGCTCAATCAATTAGGAAAGCTTTTATTGATATAACTTCTTGCTGTTTTTCAGAGATTTAATTATCCAGTAACAATAACCTTCAGCTGATAAACTACGTTTCAACAGGGAAATATCGAACTGGTCTCTTTTAAAAGGCAGATTTGATATCGACTGACCATTGCTTTGAATTCAATAATTTTAATTTGACATCCCTAAATACTTATGAACTTTTATTTGGAAGAACTTAAATATTACCTTTATAATAAAAAATGAACTTGGTTTGTTCTGGTAAAATAAGTTTCAATACATAATTATTCTGTATTTAATATTTTTAAATATCATTCAATGGACATTATTTAGAATATTTATTGAAATATGGATCGTAAAAATAAACCATAATTTTATTGAATATACATGCTACTGCATTCAATGCGCCATTTCATAGTCTGTTTTTCTTCTTTAATTAAAACACATTTACCATGAAAATAAAAAACAAATCTTTTTTTATTACTTAGAATGTTTAGAAGCAAGCGTTCTATAAGAGAGAAAAATTCTGGATAAATTGTTCCAAGAAGCATTTTTAATTAAACTTACTATACGTTTAATTAAATCAAATATACACGTGATTTGAATATTGATAACAAACTTAATTTGTTAAT
Source organism: Araneus ventricosus (assembly GCA_013235015.1). NCBI lineage: Eukaryota > Metazoa > Arthropoda > Arachnida > Araneae > Araneidae > Araneus > Araneus ventricosus. The sequence continues at coordinate 3,009 of BGPR01044910.1, read as the reverse complement.
CTGCAGCTGACGCGGTCACTATGAAAACTAGGATTTATCAAAAACATTTTAACAATGAAAAACTGGCCCAAAAATTAATATAGCAAGAGAGAACGAAAATTATCATTCTAAAATGACAAAAAAGATTTATCTACATTACTTAACAGTTTTAATGAATAATACATATTTAATAAAAAGAGAATGTAGCGAAGAAAAAGTATTAATAATTATAAGTGAGAAATTTCTAATAATAATTTAATAAAGATAGAATCAAATTCAATAAAGGAGTATGTTCAGCACTTTGAGGAAAAATTTGCAAAACTGAAAGTTTAAATAAACGATAACATAATTTCTGCTTTCTTCTCATTGTTCAATAATTCAATTGTTTCATAATTAAAAAAGATTAGTAATAATATCTATAAATAAGTGAGCAATTTCAATAAAGGAATATATACAGGAAACTTACACGATAAATCTTTAAAATAATCGATAACATACTATATGTTTATCTTTTCATTGCATGCATAAGCACTCTGAATTATCAATAGTTTTTCAAAATGTTCTTTAAATACAGCAAAAGGGAATGACAACTGTCATTCTAAATGTGACGAAGAATAATTATTTACAACATTTAACCCTTTCAAAGACATATTCGTTAGAATTAAAAGTCACTTTGAAAAATAATGTTATGATTGTTACAATTCAAAAAGAATAAGAGTAATATCTATAAATAAGTGAGCAATTTCAATAAAGGAATATATACACGAAATTTACACGATAAATCTTTAAAATAATCGATAACATACTATATGCTTATTTTTTCATTGCATGCATAAGCACTCTGAATTATCAATAGTTTTTCAAAATGTTACTTTTGTCTTTAAATAGCAAAAGGGAACACAATCTATCATTCTAAATGTGACGAAGAATAATTATTTACAACATTTAACCCTTTCAAAGACATATTCGTTAGAATTAAAAGTCACTTTGAAAAATAATGTTATGATTGTTACAATTCAAAAAGATTAAGAGTAATATCTATAAATAAGTGAGCAATTTCAATAAAGGAATATATACAGGAAATATACACGATAAATCTTTAAAATAATCGATAATACAATATATGCTTATTTTTTTTCATTGCATGCATAAGCACTCTGATTTATCAATAGTTTTCAAATGTTCTTTAAATATATAAAAGGGAATGACAACGGTCAGTCTTAAATGTGACGAAGAATAATTATTTACAACATTTAATCCTTTCAAAAAAGGAAGACATATTCGTTAGAATTAAAAGTCACTTGAAAATAATGCTTATGATTGTTACAATTCAAAGAGATTAAGAGTAATACCTTATAAATAAGTGAGCAATTTCAATAAAAGAAATATTTACAGGAAATATTATTGATAAATCTTAAAATATTCCGATAAAATACCATATATGCTTATTTTTTCATTGCACGCATAAGCAAAATCTAAAAATATCAATAGTTTTTTCAAAATGTTCGTTAAATACAGTAAATGGATTGACAACGCTATTCTGAATGTGACGAAAAATATTTATTTACAACACATTTAACCCTTTCAAAGACATATTCGTTAGAATTAAAAAGTCACTTTGAAAAATAATGTTATGATTGTTACAATTCAAAAGCATTTCAAGAGTAATATCTATAAATAAGGAGCAATTTCAATAGCGAATATATTAATGAAATTTACATGATAAATCTAAAATAATCGATAACATACTATATGTTATTTTTTTCATTGCATGCATAAGCACCTTGAATTATCAATAGTTTTTTCAAAATGTTACTTTGTCTTTAAAATATAGCAAAAAGGGAAATGACAACGGTCATTCTAAAATGTGACGTGAAGAATAATTATTTACAACATTTAACCCTTTCAAAGACATATTCGTTAGAATTAAAAGTCACTTTGAAAAATAATGTTATGATTGTTACAATTCAAAAAGATTAAGAGTAATATCTATAAATAAGTGAGCAATTTCAATAAAGGAATATATACAGGAAATATACACGATAAATCTTTAAAATAATCGATAACATACTATATGCTTATTTTTTCATTGCATGCATAAGCACTCTGATTTATCAATAGTTTTTCAAAATGTTCTTTAAATACAGCAAAAGGGAATGACAACGGTCATTCTAAATGTGACGAAGAATAATTATTTACAACATTTAACCTTTCAAAGACATATTCGTTAGAATTAAAAGTCACTTTGAAAAATAATGTTATGATTGTTACAATTCAAAGAGATTAAGAGTAATACCTATAAATAAGTGAGCAATTTCAATAAAAGAACATTTACAGGAAATATTATTGATAAATCTTTAAAATAATCGATAAAATACCATATGCTTATTTTTTCATGCATAAGCAAAATCTAAAATATCAATAGTTTTTCAAAATGTTCGTTAAATACAGTAAATGGGATTGACAACGGCTATTCTGAATGTGACGAAAAATATTTATTTACAACATTTAACCCTTTCTACAAAAGACATATTCGTTAGAATTAAAAAAGTCATTTGAAAATAATGCTATTATTGTTACAATTTAATGAGATGAAGAGTAATACCTATAAATAAGGAGCAACTTCAATGGAGAAAAACATGTGCAGAACTTTTGTTTTGTAAGTATTATGGCAGGTTCTGGGATGCATTGGTGAGTAGCTAAGTCAATTCCTGCGAGTTTTCTTCTTTCTGAAACTGGTCTTGAAGAAGAATAGCCATCGTTGATGGATGCCGCAGGGATATATCTGATGTGTGACAGTACAGGGATATTTATCAACGCTGTGGATGGTACAGGGATACTTTATCACCGCTGTGGACGGTACAGGGACATTTATCACCGCTGTGGACGGTACAGAACATTTTCCGTGAATGTCATCTCCGCCAACCCATCCTCTTCCTTCAAGAGCTGGGTCAAAACTGACCAGTTCGGAGAGCGGACTCTTGGCGACGTTTCACGGTAAGCAATACGTAATCAAACGAAGTACAATGA
>BGPR01044909.1:0-12479 GCA_013235015.1 Araneus ventricosus | reverse complement strand
TTTCATTTAAAACTAGAGTCACTTCATCCTGAAATCACTGAAGACACGGTAAAAAAAAATCAAAACAAGAAGTAGCATATCCATATAAAGAGCCATTACTATTTCAGCAAAGAAAGCTTATTTTAATTCTGCAAAGCACTAGATTCAGATTAAACACAGAAAAAAATTTGTATTGTGTCTAATGATTAAAATTAGAGTTTTTTTTTAAATCATTGATGGAGGTATGCTTGAATTTATACAAAACTCAAGGAAATAATCAGAGAAAAAAAAAAATTAGTAATGAAGCATTATTTGATATCTACCCAGAAAAGAATACATACAGAAACATTTAATAGACACTTCCAACAATAAACACTTCGACATTGACACAATGTGATACTACTGTTTAATAATATCCAACTGATAAAAAACATGTTAAACACTTATATAATTGCACAGCCTTATCATTTACTAGCATGCCATTAATGATTTTAGGGATATATTATTATTTATTGTATATAAGATCCTCATTTTATATGCATTAAATTCACACATTATTCATGCTAAAAATAAGTTTTTAATTTAACCTATTTCACTTTAAATTTTCCTCGTGGCCATGTTCAAATAAATTAATTTTAAACACCGACTTTTAATAGAATGTTTATTGATGACCACTTGGAATCAAAGCTTTCTCTCTCAAAAGTGATCGGACACTTTCAAAGTTGATCAAAATGGTGTTTTGTATACTAATAAAACTTTATACAGTGGATTATTTTTATTATTATTCGCTTTATATTATCAAAAACCTCTTGTCCCAAACCATATTCCCCCAAATGTGCACAAAAATATTCATTTAGTGTGATCACTACATTGTTTAATGGTATCAGTTTTGAAGTACAGAATTGACCCATCCTTCATTTCACTCTACTTATAAGGCAACATTTATGAATGCATCTCTTAACAAATTCCTGGAATCGGATATTGGCTGACACTATCAGAAACTGCTTCTCCTAACGAGGCTTCTGTGAAACATTAAATGAAAAACTTCCATTTGTCATTGAACCTCCTGAAGGTATGCAAAAGGAAGTGAATGTCCATTGACGAGGACATTCCAGTAGATGTAACACTGACAGACTTGGAAATTTGACAAGCAGTTTTTGCGAGCAAGACCAAGCAATAAATGTTCATGATTTCGATAGGGACATATGTGTTGAAAAAACTTTCAACAAATGCCGAATTAAGGCATTCACTTGTTATCGTTCAACAAATTTTAAAAAACAATAAGAGTATGAACAATATACAAAATAAACTGTTAAAGAATAATTGTCGACACGCAACAATAAATGAATGTTTATAATCATTATTTTTCAAATAAATTATAGACCCCAAGGTTAGTGCTTTTTTTTTCCCCCATCTTTTCCCTTGATGTGACAAAAATATAGTTGATTTTATCCAATTCGGTTATTGTTATCAGTCGGTTAATGTTTCCAAAATTTTTCAGTCCTGAAGTTATCACATTAAGCGATAGGTACTGTATTTCACAACAGGAATTTTTCATATATGATAAATATCTTTATTCTTAATATAAGTACACGAAGTATTTTGAATGTATAATATTTATCTTTTAAAAAATCAAAAAAGTGTAACCAAATCTCCCAAAAGTCATCCGATACTTCAATAAAATCACTACATATCAGTAAAGATAATAATATTTTGGTAATTTTTGTACAGGATTTGCAAGTTTTGCATTTTTAATTTTTCTAGCTGGATATCCTTTAGCATCCACAACAGCTTTCAAACCTCTGGTCATTGAGTACAATAGTTTTTTCATAATTTCTGTATCAATATTCGTGTGACCATTTCCTACATCGTAGTAACGAGCTACAATTATAGAGATTTTAATATCTCAATGTTTAAATTAGTTGCACATGATTTTACACGGACAAGTTTATCACAAAGAGCCGATTCCAAATCATCTTTGAAAACTGAAAGTAGATTTATAATTAAAATTTAATGGTAGCAGTAGAAATAAAAATTTCTGTTCATTAAACATTTGTCAATTGCTGCCATGGGTGACCTGCTGGGTCACCAGGATTACTGCACGCGAAAAATATCAATAAAAACTTTTAGGCATGGCTTGGTTTTAATAGTTCCCTCAACAAAGTAAAACTCATACTGTATTTGAAGTCTTATATCTGTTCTATTCACTGCATAATGCACCTTCCCAATTCTCTCTATCTACCATCTCACCCAAAATTTGAGATTTCATCTTAAAACAGGTTATGCTTTCTGATTTGAAACATGTTCATAAAATGCATAAAGATAATTAGTAAAATCATTAAGCATTGGAGTATTCTAGTGTAATACCAAATACATATGTTTCATAACTTGTGCAACATATTAGAGCATTTTTTATTGATTAATAAATTTAAAGCACTACAATAAGAAAGCAATCCAATTATATTAAAGAGAAGAACTATAATGTTTAGAAATGTACAGACTATAAAATAATTTTCATCACTGCTTATATTGAAAGTTGAACCTCATAATAAAAAAAATTTAATTCCTTTATCATGAAATATTGCTGCTTTGCAAACCTGTTTATTTGCTGTACAGCACATCTCTCATTATATGGTGCCCATTAACATCTTTTTTTATTATTATAATGCACTAATAAATATAATGCTATTAAACATCTCGCTTCGTTAAAAATAAAGCATGTTAAATATATTATTTAACGGAACTCTTAGCCTAACTCGTGTAGGAACTAGGAATCTCTTGTTTGTTTACGACTGACGTCACACACCCGCTCGCTTTCATTGGCGGGACCAAAAATCTTTTTTGATGATTATGCAGATTTAAGGTCTAGTGGCTAATAAGGACGTATATGTTGCAAAGTGATTGCTAAACTGCGTTGCTTAAGTATAGATATTGCAAGTGATTTCTCCTTTAATTTTAGAAATCTTGTTGCAAACAGTGTGAATAGCAGTGTTTATTTGCACTTAACACTGATAAGAAAGGGAATTCAAAGAACTCAGTGTCAATACACAAAACCGTGCTGTGTATTCATCATTACATTACTGATAAAATCAGTGTTAAAGGGAGGTTAGCGAAGGAACAACTCAACTTCTAGCGCTTGCGCAGAGAAAAATTTTGAGATATTGCACGTAATTTAAATTGTTACGCGATTGAAAATTCGAAGTATTGTATTAAAATAATAAATCTTTACCTTTGAATATCGTGGAATTTTCTGAAAAATTTTGAACTTAAAATCTGTAGAAAAAATGTGGTTGCGGGAATGTTTCTTTATCACGTTTCATTTTTAGGTGACATGTTGATTTTCTGCCAGTTTTAATATTATTTGGACATTATTTGTATTAAAATGTGACTGTAGATTGACTTTTATATTAGGCGTTAATTTTATTTCGTACATTAGACAATGTGAGGTGGCAGAAGAGGAAAAAGTAATTGACCATTCGCAACGTAGAAATGACCCCCTTTCCCCCAAATCTACTGACCAATCTTTTGGGGTGCAGGATAGTTTGAATTGCGGCCTTTATTCGCAACAATTCGTTCTGCGCGTCTATAAAGCAAAGCGGGAAAGTGTTACCGACTTCTAACTAAAGGAAAACCACTTACTTTTCCAAATGGTAGTTCCAATAAATATCCCTGTTACAACTGATACAAAGTTGTTTAATAATGCGAAACCAGTTGTTCGTAATACAAATGTTGTACTTAAAAAGAAAGTTAGACCTGTCGTAAGTTCCGAAAGACGGGCATGTTTAATTTTATCTCTAATTACTTTTACTGCAATGTGCGTTTTCGCGACAGTACTTTATTTTAACCCTTTCAGTTATGAACCTTGGTATAAAACGGCAACTTTATACCAAGTGGATGTTAAGACTTTCCAAGATTCAGACGGAGATGGGATCGGCGACTTAAAAGGTAAAAAGTCTTCTTTGTTTTTAATTAACGGTTGTAGTGAACAAATTATTTTAGCAATTCAAGTAATTAATTTTTAACTTATATAATGCTGCATTTTAGCATGTTTTTTTTTATTTATATTAAGGATGCTCGTGCGGAAATTGTTTGTACTTATTTGTCTGCTGCATAAAGTCAGTAGATTGACAAAAAGAAGTTCGAAATATAACTTCTTGCCATGAGTTTTCTTGCAAAGAAGTCAGTACTTAAGTTTTTATCTCAATACTGCAAAAAATTAGTTTTCTTTATCTTGCATTTTTTAAAAAAACTTTCTTTTCATCTTGACTGTTAATAATTTTCCTGGTTATAAATTTTTTATCTAAGCATGATATTTTCATTTAAATCATGTTCAAATTAATTGGTACTAAACTAAATATAAAATTAAAAGAGTTTGATGTTTTACCTTGAAGGGAAAAAAAATGACTTTGCATTATTAGCAGAAGCTATAAATTTATTTCCTATTTTTAGAAGTAAGCGTTTAAAAACGCATGCTTCTAGATCATTTAAAAAAAAATATTTATTTTGTGAAATGTGCTTATGATTCATGTGTTCCTGTCTTTCTTTATTTCAATACTGCAATTGGCGTTTCCCAAGCGTGCCGGTTAGTTAAGCTTTTACTGTATTTATACTTTATTTTTTAATATTTTTCAATTTTTTGTTCTCTGTTTTATAATATAAAAAAATAAGTTTATAAAAATAAATGTGTGGATTATTTAAAACGCCTTCATGGTATCAGTGTTCTGACCCATGGGTCATAGGTTCACCACCATTGTCATAGAATATCTAGTTATATTTCATGAAATAACTGAACACATCATTTAAAATGTGTAATGAATTAATTATTCTAAACTTTAATTAGTTATTCTATGGAAATAATGATAGACAGTTAAAGTTTAATTTAACTAATTTATGCAACATACAAGATGTTATTTCTACAAAAACACAATAAGATCGTTTGTTACTGGAAGGATTGTTAAAATGGCATTTGGAACTGATGTGATATAATTGCAGATACTGAGGGGGGGAAAATTGATTTATAGGTCATACAACTATCACTTGATTCTTTACAACATCTTCCAGAACTGTTTTCATTGCAAAAATCACTATTGTAAGAGTAAGTAAGAATTAATTCTCAATATCAATTAAGTATGTAAAACTGGCTAGCCACATTATATTAATTTTCTTTAAATGTTTCATTGTACTGTATGCTATATATTTCTGTTTGCAGTTTACCTATTTAACTCTATATCATTGTATCTATATTATGCTAATATTCTGTAGCTTAGTTTATCAATGACTGATTTTTTAATTTTATGAATTTTACTCAGTAAAAATAATAAGGTAAAATTTGGCTCTGAAAAGAATTTTAAGAATTTAATGTTCAGACAGAAAGTTCAGAACTTAACATTTTGCACCTCTTTTGATGATTTGTCTCTCTTAATTAAAATTTTTTAATGTTGAACTTTAAATGGGCAACAACTAGAAGTTTGAAGATATTGGCATTTCAAACTTAATGTTTCTGAGGAAATTCTGGTTTGATTATGCTTTGAGTTTGGATTTGCTGTATTTGTACTAGTTAAAGGCATTTACTGTTATTCTAAAAATATATCTAAATGAAGCAATTTTTTTAATTGTTACATTTTTGAACTACGCTATAAATTTTGTTATCCAACTAATGCTGCATATTTTTTACATTAGGCCTTATTTCGAAAGTGGATTACCTTGAAAGACAGAATATTAAAGCTTTGATCCTAAGTTCCTTTTACAAGTCTGAAAATGATGGTATCATTGATCACAAAGATGTTTGTTACACATGTGGTGTCATGGATGATTTTCGTGAACTAATTAAGCAGCTGAAAAAAAGAGGTGAGACTTGATTTGCATATTTAGTGCAACTTTTGAGAAAGCTGTTAATACCTTATAATAATATTTATATTCACAATTGTATTTACATATTTTTTGTTATTTTTATCAATTAGCTTTAAAATTTACTTTTGCAGCAGCTACTTGTTTTGTGATGCATATTATTTCACTGTTCAATCTGAAGCATAATGTTAAAACAGTATAATTTTTATCCACATTACAAAATTTCCTGTTCCAGGTTAAGATAACATTAAATTTATGAATCTAATAATTTTAATTTTTGAAGTGAATAAATTAAGAATTATATGAAATTTAAGAGTTATTTTGTTCATTACATGTCATGTCCATCTGTTGGATGCCAAGTAAATTTAATCAAAGGCAGACTTATGTTACATAACCATATACAGTAAACTAGTAAATGCAGGGATGAGATTATTCTGTTTTTTCGCGAATTTCCGCTTTTTTTTGTTACTTTGGAGAAATTCCGCTTTTTAAAAAAAATCTTTTTTTCTCTCAAAATTCCGGGTGCCCCAACCCAATTTCCGATTTTTTTCCCCCCCTGCAAGAATTTGCTTTTTCTTCCGAAAATTCCACTTTTACAGAGAGAAAATAAACTTTTCTATCTTACGTTTATGAAAGAAAGCTGAATAGTGTGGCTTAACTCCACTGGCTAGAAAACTAGCTGATTCATCTTCTACTGATGAATCAACATTATATCTGCAAGGATGAATATTCCAACATTCAGTGCCATTCAAAGTATTAAGTACCACCTTTTTACAGAAAACAAAACCTCTGTGGCATATTTTCTAAAAAAAAAAAAAAAAGGGCATGAACATTTTGAAAATAAAAATTGGTCAAACTTAAGATCATCTCGTATGACATACCAAGATGAAGAAATAAAAAAAAAAAATAAACAAAAACAAATTAACTACATAAAAAAAAGAAACTCTCCTGTCAAAAGAGGCAGCAAAAAAGCTTTGTGCAAATGCAGCAAAAAAGCAGAGAATAAGACATAAAAAAAATCGTCTCAGAATAAAAAATAAAACCTAGTCATTCTAGAGATAATGTAGTCCCGACAACTATGCCAGTAATTAAACAAAGAGATACTAATGAAGACTGTGCAAAAACTTTAGCCTCTACTGAAAATAAACTTGCAGAGGATGCAAACACATCCTTTAGTGAAGAAAAATCTGTCAAAGATAGGAGCCTTCCAAATCTGTTACCAACAAAAGCCACACAAATACAAAAACGAAAGAAAACCACTTATTTAACAATTAAGGAAATGTTTCAAATAACAGTAATGCTAAATGAGTCTGTCATTGTAACTGTACAACTTCTCAACTCCTCTCACTTTATAAGGTGCAAAATCATTGTGCTGTTACTTTTGCAAAAAAATATAAAAATAAAAGAAATAAAACAGAATTCAGTATATAATACATTATTATAATTTATAAAGAGCTAATACACTTTACACAATTGCATGAAGAAAAAGAAATTATTTGTCCTTATTTTTATTTATTTTTGAAGCTAACTTTTATCAAAAGGCTATTAAATATAATTCTTCTCACACTTTTGTTGGGTGAATGTTGCATCTCAGTGATATACATGTGGTAAATGTTTTAATATCTAATTTTGTATTTGAAGATGCCCCTGATGATGTGTTAAACTTGTTTAACTTTTAATGTGAATGATTTAATATTCTTATTTATACGTACTGAATTATAAATAATTAAGTTATTAATTATTATAGTGTAATATTTACATCATGTTGCATGTTTTGATGTTTTACCTGTTTCGCGTATAAATTATGGTACAGATTTTTTGCTCGCGTATGATTTCAGTCTTTTTGCTTTTTTGCCAATCTCATCCCTGTAAATGTAAATTGTGTCTGTAGTTTACTGTAATCTCAGTTTTAAGATATCACATTGATCATATTTTAATTTTAAAATAAGAAGGGAAATTTCTTTTGCAAACTGTTCTTCATTCAGAGTGCGCATTGTTATAAATCCTTTCAGATAGTTTGTTTAACTTGTTTGATTTAAACATCCAAACATACATAAACAATATTGTGTGTTATAGTATGTTTGCATGTAAGAATAGTTATGAAAAATTAAAAATGAATGAAAAATACTGTTGCTTTTAAATTCTTCATTTTTATCCTATTTATTATATATTACATATTTATTACATTGAATTATATATTACAGTGCCTGATTTATTTGAATGCTACTCTTTCAATGAATATTTTGATCTTATTTATAAATTTTTGATTAAGTTTAGTTCTTTGGCACTTAATTTTTTTTTCCAGGTATCCGTCTGATTATCGATTTCTACCCGAATCACACTAGTGACAAACATCCTTGGTTCGAAGCTAGTATTAAAGGTCTGAAATCTTATGATGGCTATTATGTTTGGTCTTATTCTGTTTCAGATGATGAAAGAAAGCCACCAAATAACTGGGTAAAAATATATCATTTTGTTATTTGAATTTAGCATTCATGAGTATTTCATTTTAAATTGAATCAGATTTTTTATTAATTTCTTTTGGAAGTTTTGCAAAATTGCTGTCTTTGAGAGTTCAGTATTGCTTGTATCAGAGAGAATCTATTAATTTGTTGGAGTTTATAATAAAGTTTATAGAAGAAATGGCTGAAAATGTTTAATTTAAATTACTGTTTCTTCTTTTTCAGCAGTATTTAAAATTTAACAACTGTTTGTCAGATGTTAATATTCCTTTTTTGCCATAAAACTTTTCCGAAAAAGCTGTGGCTAGTTTTAAAAGAAGTATTAATTAGTTAAAAAGTAAAGAAATAAATACATTAAAAATATAAAAAAAATGTTGCATGATAAAAAAAAATTATCTGAAATAAACAAATTCTGGTTTAGGGACTCACTCGCATGGATACACAGAAATGTATGAATTTAAATTCCATTGTTTATTACGGGGATGAGATTCTTCAGCTTTTTCGAGAATTTCCGCTTTTTTTGTTATTTTGGAGAAATTCCGTTTTCTTAGAATTTTTTTTTTTTCTCTCAAAATTCTGTTCCCCACACACACACCAGATTTCCGATTTTTTTCCCAATGCAAAAATTTGCTTTTTCTTCCGAAAATTCCGCTTTTACACAAAGAAAAGAAACTTTCCTATCTTACGTTTTCGAAAGAAAATTCTGGGAAAATATGCTCAATAGTGTGGCTTAACTCCACTGGCTAAGAAACTAGCTGATTCATCTTCTACTGAGGAATCAACATTATATCTGCAAGCTCTACAAGGATGAACATTCCAACATTCAGTGCCATTCAAAGTATTAAGTACCACCTTTTTGCGGAAAACAAAACCTCTGTGGCATATTTTGCGAAAAAAAAAGATTTTTTTGCATGTACATTTTGAAAAAAAAATTAGTTGAAAACTTAAGGTCATCTTGTATGGCGTACCAAGATGAATAAATAAAAAAAAAACATATAAATAAACTACATAAAAAAAACTGTCAAAAGAGGCAGCTAAAAAGCTGTGTGCAAATGCAGCAAAAAAGCAGAGAATAAGACATTAAAAAAAAATTTCTCAAAATAAAAAATAAAATCGATGATTTACCTAGGCATTCTAGAGATAATGTAGTTCCAACAACTATGCCAGTAATTAAACAAAGAGATACTAATGAAGACTGTGCAAAAACTTTAGCCTCTACTGAAAATAAACTTGCAGAGGATGCAAACACATCCTTTAGTGAAGAAAAATCTGTCAAAGATAGGAGCCCTCCAAATTTGTTACTAACAAAAGCCACACAAATACAAAAACGTAAGAAAACCACTTATTTAACAATTAAGGAAATGTTTCAAATAACAGTAATGCTAAATGAATCTGTCATTGTAACTGTACAACTTCTCAACCCCTCTCACTTTATAAGGTGCAAAATCATTGTGCTGTTACTTTTGCAAAAAAGTATAAAAATAAAGAAATAAAACAGAATTCAGTATATATATTATTATAATTTATAAAAAGCTAATACACTTTACACAATTGCATGAAGAAAAAGAAATTATTTGTCCTTATTTTTATTTATTTTTTGAGCTAACTTTTATCAAAAGGCTATTAAATGCAATTCTTCTCACACTTCTGTTGGGTGAATGTTGCATCTCAGTGATTTAAATGTGGTAAATATGTTTTAATGTCTAATTTTGTATTTGAAGATGTCCCTGATGATGTGTTAAACTTGTTTGTTAACTTTTAATGTGATTTAATATTTTTCTTATTTATATGTACTGAATTATAAATAATTAAGTTATTAATTATTATAGTGTAATATTTTCTAATATGTTACATGTTTCCTTTGATAATACTTTTCAAGCAGATAAATTATGGTACAGATTTTTGCTCACAGACATGATTTCTTTCAGCCTCCTTTGTTTTTTTTTTGCCAATCTCATCCCTGAATATAAATACTCTATTAATGCTATAAATAAAGTCAAACTGGAACTGGAAATATGAAAATAGCATTTTTCCAATTTTTTAAAACAATGCTATCAACATTAATATTCAAAAATTCTGTGAAATTTAACCAAAACATCACATAGTAACTAAACTAACGGCCATTGGATATTTGAGCGCACATTAAAAGCTATGAAATAAAAAACGGAAGTTATGGATGCTACAAAATAACAGTAGAAGTAAGAATCTTACCTTGATAATAAAAAAAAAGCATTATTTTTCTTAGGCTTTAACAGGTGAATATTATTGATTAAAGGATTTACGAAAAATTATTTTGAATTTTATTTTATAACAATAAAAGCATTTTTTAAATTTTATAACAATAGCATTGCAATTTTAGTTTAAATGAATTTTGAAACGTTAATTACAGCTAGATGAAAAATTGTACAACAGTTAAATTGGTATCATTAAAAGATAAACTTTGCTCTTACATATGATGTAAAATAATTTGTTCTAAAAGTATTTCAAAGTTATTAGTTGAAAATGGTTTAATTTTCGTTATTTAATTAAATAAATGAAAATCTATCTGAATTTTAAAATAATTTTACAGTGTTAGCTCTGCTCTTGTGCTAATCCAGCACTGTGCCAAATTTGGTCAGCCGTAGTTCAACAGTGTGGATCGCAGTATAAAGAACCAAAAACGAACAAGCAAGCATACTTTCCTCTTTTATATATATAGATTTTATTTGTCATCAACAATGGGCATACTGTATATTGTATTTAAATCTAACCATCAGTGCTTTTAAAAAAATTGTCATTTCTGAGGTCATTCTTTCCACCTGTTTGTTAATTTCTTTGAGATGGATGTAATATTAGTATTTTATATGTAATTACTTTCATTATAACTTTTTTGTAATTCCCGACATATGTATATTGCTCAGTTTAAATCAGGGTTCGTACGCCGTCTAAAAGTCCTTACTTACATTTAGTCCTTAAAAGTCCTTACAAATCCATATTTTTATGTCTCATTTTTTAAAAGTCCTTGAAAGTCCTTACTTTTACTCTGCCATTATTAAAATTTAAAATTTCACCGATTATCGCTTTCTAATTCCTCCTCGCTGCCCAACTTCGCTCCATCGTACTCGCCGGAATGCGGTGGGGGGGGGTTACACTGCTCGCGTTTCATTTAATCCATCTATATCCATCGCGATACTCTTTTGGGAAAATATGAGGAGCTAAGGATGGCTCCTATTGGTCCACATGGTTCCATAGGAATGATTGTCAAAGTGCTGTTACCATTTTTAGAACAAAACAAAGCTATAAAACCTTTACTTCCATTTTTTGCCAGTGATGTTTTAAAACTTGTTAATGATTGCATCTTAACATTTCCCCAAAATTTTGAAACCAGAATAAAAGAATTGAGAAACCTGAGACTTTATGCAAATTAACTTCAGTGAAAAAACTTGTATACGATAAAAGTTATGTATTTGGGGATTTGCTGCAGTGCAACTAATAAAGAAAAGATAAAAAAATTAGGAATTAGCAGGCAAGAGGTTTACAGCACTGCCAGACAGGATAGTCGGAAAAACATCATAACAATGATAAACATTTCAATCCGAAATGTCCTGTGAATCATGCGACTAGTAAGACCTTATGCATTTGCATTGATCCACAAGTAATGGCTGGATATCCCTAAAAAGGCCAGGAAAAAAATGAAAAGGTTTTGGATTATATTGCTCCAAAATAAACGTTGTTTTGGGGAAAAAGATTGCTTAATTTAAATTTTGTTACTCTATGCAGATTTTCTGTTAAATATTGTAAAGCCAAATTCATTTGAATTTACTTTTCAATCCAAAGAGTGATTCATTGATACTTTACAAACTTATTTTAGCAATAATCATTATGAAAAAAAGTTTGAAGATTAATAAAATGGCATGAATACTGTCACATGACACAATGAGGTTTTTCGAAGAACAAGGCCCTGGAAATAGAAAATTTAAAAGATGCTTTTTTTTATGATGAAATTTAAAGGATTCTTTATTAAAGCTATTTTTCAGCTTGTAAATCTTGAATTTATTAAGTTGTCTGGGGCTATTTATGACTTAAAAATTACTAAGGAAAATGGAGGGACGGCTGCCACTAGAAGCTAGAGCAAAAATACATGCAGTATTTAGAAAAGTGAAAGATCCAAAGAAAAGACTGAAAGCAATACGTAACTGAACGAAGTACATC
>BGPR01044908.1:0-12480 GCA_013235015.1 Araneus ventricosus | reverse complement strand
AGTTACTTGTAAACATTGCATGTCCCTAAAAGCTTTTGAATATTTGAGTGATTCGCAATCCGCTTAGCATGCTTAGTCCTTTAGCTACTCGTAGGCATTTCTAAAAATGGTTTCAAAGTATAGAATATTTTCAATATGTAATCAATTGCGTTCTTTGTCCTTTGTTTTAATGTCAATGTCCTTTAGTTAAGTCAGTAAGTTAATAATTAATGATTCTGCATATGTAGTTAAAAATAGGATGAAGCTATGTCATATAGAAGTTTAAATGATCACTCTTGAAACTTCATTATACAGAAACTTCCATTGAAAGCACTGAAATTTTAATTTTTGAAAGATTTTAAACTTTAATAGGCTTAAAGAAAACTGTATTAATTATTTCCACGTATCAGGTGAACTGAAATGGTATTTCTGAGCATCATCATATTTTTAAATGACTACAATACAATTTTTTCTTATCTCAGATTTTATCCCGAACCTATTACTCAATAACTTCACAAAGAGGAAAATCTCAATTTATCCATTATTAGTGATTTGCTGACTGTTTGTGTTGCTAAATCTGAAAGTGCTGATAGTGTTATTACTAGTAAGTAATAATGCTTTACTGTTTACGATCCATTAACATAAAATGATAGCTACAACTGCATTTTAAATAGTTTCGAATTTTACAATTTATTATTCTCCAATAATTTAAGAATGAGTGTGTTATAATATAGATTCCGGCTTCATCATTCAGATATCTGCACATGAAGAGAAAAGGGAGACACTCTCCACTACGCAACTTCTTGTCAGATGACGACGTCATCTTATCATTTTACAAAACCAAGAGCAGAAAATACTAAACTTATGTAGAAAAGCGTACTTTCAAATAAACTATCAAGAATAAAAATAGCTAAACTCATATTTTTAATCACTGAGAATGAGAACCTCATAAAACAGCCACCGGACGCAACCAGTTCATCCGACTCCGAACCTGATTTCCCTCCTTCACCAAGACCTCAGACTTATGGACTAAGACCCTCTAGAGGTTCAATTCCTAGGACCCTAATCAGTCCTCCTACAAGTATATAGATGCCACGAACTTTTGGGACCAGTCTTAAAATTCTTTTTGCTTCGCGAGTCTTTCTTTTCATATATAAACACACATTTTTCATCATTTTTTAATTATCACATATGAAATGTTAAAGCACTGTATGTAACAGTTTTTTTTGTTCAATAAAGGTTCTACGCACACTGATCCAAACTGCAAATCGGAGATTTTTATCTCCGGAGTCAGGGGTGTGTCGCAGTATAAAGTAAAGTGAAGTGTGTTATAATAAATATTGTTAAATTATCCGGCTCCAATACAAACCGGTGCGTATTTTAAAAAAATTTATTCGTACCTAAGAGATATGACAGTGATTGATTTTCAGTATAAATTTCAAAGCAGAGTATTAAATGTTATTACTTCTAACCAGAATTATATGTTGCATTTCAAAACATTATTCGTTTTTATTCCACAACTGTTTTGTATGTAAAAATCTTACTCAAGAGGTACGACATTGATCTTACAAGACAACGAAGCATATTAAACGTTATTGAAATACTTTAATCGACAATAATATGTTAATGTCAAGTGATATTTATTACTCACAAACAATTGCTTTTAAAAATCAATACAAGATCAGCGATGATTGTCATGAATATAAAGTTTTGAAGCGTGATATTCAACGCTTATATTTAACTATATAGTGGAATCTCCCTATAACGAAATCGCTTGGTTCCAGTTGAGAAATTCGCTATAGAGAAAATTTCGTTATACGGAGATTACAGATTTTTGCAGTTATAAGTAAATGTTAAAAACCTTTTAGTATGTGCGATAAGTTCAAAAATATTTAATTATGACTTTCAATTAAAAATGAAGTAATATTTATTATAAATTTGTTAAAATTATACTAATTTTTATTGTATAAATAAAATGCTCAAAAGTGAAGACAATTCACCAATTTAGAGAATAATATGTACTAGTACGGATAAACATAAAATGCGTATTGTCACATCCATTTGCTGTTTCCACCCCCGATCCACCCCGATTCTTGGAATCTTGACCCGTAGAAATGTTGCTCCCTCTGTAGAAACCCAGGTTCCCACGACTGCATTACCCTTCACATAGCATTCTATTGTTATGTGTTATCGCTGTAATGAACAAAGCGAGTAGTTCTGGAAATAGACACGTGTGAGCGATTTCTTTGCACAGAAATTAGCAACTTTCTTCAAAAATGACAAAAATCGAAAAGATAAAGGTCTGAAAAAAATTCGTTATAGGGAGACAACCACTTCGTTATATGGAGAATATTTTGAATGGTATTTAACATTTCGATTAAAAATTTCGTTATAGGAGAAATTCGCTGTAGGGAGACTCTACTGCATTTCTAAATTTACTTCAAACTACCTTTTGCTAGGCTTTCAATCAATGTTCGATTAATACCTCAAAAGCAGAAAAAACCTTCTCTGATGTTAGACAAAAAAAGGCATTTTTTATAGAGCTAAACGAATACAAGAAAACATATAAAAATAATCTCCAGAACATAAAGCAAAAGTAATTACATCACGCAGACGAACTTAATGATTTTTATACTTTTCTTTAATTAATGGTTTAAAAAAAACAGAACACTAAAAAATACTATGCAGTGGAGGTTGGGAATTTTTTCTCTTCGCTTCAATTAAGCTGAAGGAACTTTTCGTAAGAAGAAATCGGTCTGCTTTCAGTTACTGTGAATAACACCGAAATGTGCTGAAGAAAAGCTCAGACACAAATTCAATGTGAAAAAACTCGAATGGAATCTGATGATCTTAAAAAGTTGTTTTTTAAACGAAAAAACGTTCTGTCCATAAATCAACTATTTTAAACCAATGAAATACCATCTATTATAAATAATTTTGAAGCATGAAAGAGAATTTAAATCAGAAGTTATTCCCAAATATAAATTGTTAAAAAATATCGATACGTTTTAACATTGGGTCTAGAGTTATACAGAAATATAGACATTATGCCACAGCGGATATGTTAAGCCGTTTGTGTACTTTAAATTAAGAATTATTTCGGAAAAAAATAGATTAATTGAAAAGGGAGATTTTTTAAAGAAAATAAATGAAAATTTGGAAAATATTCCACTTTTTCTGTAATTTAAAGCAAATATTTCCCAATCATAAAAACTATTCCTGAATTTTAAAAAAGATATAAAAATTAACGGGCAACAAGTAGTTTGAAATTTATGCCTGTTTTTCAACAACACGAGAATTCTATGATGACTTCTAAAAAATTACTTAAATCAAACTAATACGATGAATAAATATTTATTCAATGGGTTATTAATTAGATCGTAATATCAGGAATGCAACCACGGTAACTAATCATCAACATAAAATAGCGAAGCGTATTATTAAAACAAAAATAATAAAAGAAAGAAAGTAAATTATATGAAATATTTAGGACGATTGGATAAAAACCTACGAGCGCAAATATTTATATTATAATAGAAAAACGTCTAATAAAACAAAAAGTTAGAAACGAACCGAATTGCTATTTTTTCGAATTAAAAAAGGCGATGGGGAAAAATTGGGAAGCCGATTTCTAAAAAAATATCACATGTCTGTGTTCTAGACACTGGGGAAATAGATCATCGCTATGATGTAAAAAAACAAGTAACACATTCAGACACATGTAAAAAATAAGACATTACAGTTGAAAACACTGAGACGGAAGAAATGGTAAATAAATCTCTATTAATAATAAAGAAGAATAAGTGTGTGTGGACCTAGGCCTCTACAGGTCAGAAAGCTAGACCTATAACAATGAAAGTTGGCACAAACATACTTTAGAGGATTGGAATGTGCACCTCGGAGCCGTTTTTTAGAAATTTTAATTAGAATTTAAATTATTTAAAAATTAAGCTAAATTTTAACGGTTTTCCTCGTTAATAACTTTAAAAGATATTACAGCACAAAAATCATTTTTACACGATCTGAAAACTTAAACAATTATCTCATCAATGAGATAAATTCGTTCTAACAATGAAAAGTATAGTATTTACAACAATACTTTTCATTGTTAGAACGAATTTTAAACCGATTTCATTGTTAAAACATATATTTAATTGCTTGTTTCTCTTTCATTGTTGAAAGCTAAGAAAATATCTTACTGGATTTTACTTTCTTCTTTTATTTGATCAATTTTTCTGTTAAATCTGTAAAGGAATTCCTCAAGATAGTAACTATATAATGAAATAATCTAGTAAACTGAGAGATCATCGTTGCTGTCTTTTAATCCTTTTTATCAGAGTGTTTTAACCAATTAGCATGCTGCTGGACGTAAAATGTGCAGCGCCAATTTAATGTTGAAATCAAATATGTAATTTACGATCAAATGCAAAGTTACGAATAGAAGGCGGGTTAAATACCTATAGCAATTTGAAGTTTAAAACTACTTCGTTCAGGGAATCATGAATATAAAATTATGCATAAGAGATTCTGATGATATTTTATTTCAGGCGATCAAGCGAAGGCGGCTAGTAAATCAATACAGTATACTCTCTATAATCCTATTTGCGCCGTTACAAAGCAAACTTAGTAAATAGGTGTGTGCACCTATCTCCATCTAGTGAGGGATACACTAACTAAACACTTGATAATTTTTTTGTAGATTTTTCATATTTTTTTTAAAGATTTTTATTTTGTTTTTTAATATTTTATTTATTTTATTGTTTTTTTTTTCATTTATTTTATTTTATTGGTTTTTTTCATTTATTTTATTTCATTATTTTAAAAATTCAGAAAAGTTTGCAGGTGAGCCCTTAAAATGTTAGAAGGTGTGGAATGAGCACTAAAGCCACATTCAGTGCAATGGAGAAATTGAAAAGTAAAAAATTAATTAAAACCTGAGAGATTAAAAAAATACTTGAATTCTTAATTATAAAGTTATGAACTGGGTAGCCATTTAGCTTTAAATTAATATTTAAATCATGAATGGCCTTGCTACTACCAGAATGGTTATTGCAGATATTTTTGATTCTTTTGATTTGAGAGTGGATGTTATTTTTTATGACTTTTAGCTTGAGATTGGTATGATAGTGACAAAGAGAAATAGCCCTAAAATTAAAGTCATTTCGCTTGTCGTAGATACCAACAGAAATTCCTGAATCTAAAATTTTAATTACTATATGTAAATAATTACAAATATTGTTATTATCATTGGTTTTATTCAGTTTTGTTCTTCCGGATAGCATTCAATTAAACTGTCAAGATTGTCAAAGTCAAAGACAATCAGGTCATCGATATAACGATAGGCAGAAATGAGATTATTTTTTATGAATTTTCTCTCGAACGTTTAAAGAAAAACATTCGCCAGTGCACTGGAGAAACTAGTACCCATCGGAAGACCACACGATTGTCTGTAGTAGCTGATTCCATTGAAGAGATAATTTTCAGAGATGTTAATATTGCAAATTTCTATCTGTCTATTTTTATCTATGAAAATGGAGTTAAGGTATAACTCATAAATTAATGCATGCTTCAGTTAATTTTTCATGTGGGAGGCTGGTGAAAAGATTCTCAAAGTCAAAAGTGTGGATGTTATGATTTTTTTTATCTTTAAGAAAGTTCAGAATTTCAATGTTACTACTAATTATAATAATAATTTTTTTTTCTTTTTCAGTTTTTTTCAGAATGATTTTGAGAATATTAAAGAAGAATTTTCCAAAATAAAAATTCTATCTGCCCGTGACACATGTAACAAATCTGTTTTTTAAAGGATCTTTGTAAAATTTAATAGTAGGGAAAAAGTAAGGATATATTAAATTTTTGACTTGATTTTAATTTTTTTGGCTAAGGCCAACATTCTTTTGCCTAGTTCTTTTTTACTGCAATTAATATGTTGGTATGTGATGTTTGAATTGTACTCATTGATCATAATCTCTTTAAAGTGGAATTTACACATAATACAAAAATTATTTTCTGCTTTGTGTATGGTAGTGATAGTAAAGTTATTTTTTAAGTTTTGAATCTCCTTTTTAAGATTTGTATCAAAGAAAATACCTCTATTGATGATTTTTCTTTTCTTATTTTAATTAAATGCTTCGTTTCCATCAAAATGTGATGTTTCCATTCATCAAAGCCTTCAATAGTCCAATGATATTTTCTAGCTATTTTAGCAATAAATATGTCCAAATCTCTGCCAATGGAACCGACCACTCTCTGTAGGCTCACCCTATTTCTTAATCTGAATTTAGATCCCTTTTCCTTTATTGAAGTGAAATGTACGAAATAATTTTTTATCAAAAATCTGGGGGACAAAGGAAAAATTGTATGATTCTCTGCTACAAATAGTATAAGTAAATTTATATTTTAATTATATTCATATTATATCCTAATTTTTAATGAATTTTTTATGATTAAGAACATTCTTGCTTTTGATATTTATTGTGGCTTATTTTCTAATCGCATTTTTTTTACTCGCCTCGCTCTTTTACGGTTCTTTTCTTTGACCTTTTAAAATCATTTTTATCTTTATTATTTTCGGCGTTTCAGTCTTTAATGTTACTTAATTTAGTATTATAATTATTATGATAATTTTTAATTAATTTTTCTCTTATTCACTACAAGATGGTGCATCTCGTATGAGCTGAAACTAAACAAAATTGAAAGATTAATTGGTAATTAAGTTCTGAAAATAGTAAAATACTGTTTTCTTCTTTGGGAAAACACAACTATACAAAATTTCATCGTTAGCACATTAGGAATGAGTGACATTTATCTAAGAATTCCAATTCTTTGAAAAATGAAGCAAATCGCGTAAAATGAAAGAGTGTAACAGAAAATTATTACCAAGTATTTAAAAGATTCATTCTACATATTTATTTTTCCTTTTTCACGTGGCATTAATGGTTACTTCACTGTTTGCAGAATTTTTTAAATGAAACTCACAATTTTAAAGTTTTTTACAGTTTAGATACAGATTCCACTACTACGTAAACTTTTGCGTCTAAATTTAGTAATTTTATTTATCAACATCTTTATCGGTTGAAAAGTAATAAAATTCACGCAAAAGGTCTGATTTGTCAGTGAAAGTAAAACATTACGTCATAACTATGCCATTTTAATCTATATATCAAAACCGCAAATAATACCATATATCATTTAATTTACCACAGGAGCACATTGAAATTAAGATTATCACGCTTCAGATGATATTGCCCTTACGGCTACACATATGCCAGATAAAAATGGGAAAACTACATTAGACTTTCCTGATAAATCGTTAATCTCATTAATATCTTCCACTCGAGAGAGTTATTAATTATATGATTATTTTTAATAATAGGTCGTAATGCTCAGTTCATTTGATGCGTTTTGAAGCATATAACTTCTTCAACCGGATAATGCTTTCGTTTCTATCAGTTGGATGATCGCCTCAAGCCCCACACTTACAATATTGGTTTTGACAAATTACAGGGTCTTGAACAATCAAACAAAGTTCAAGGAACTGAAAAAGTAATATATGAAGTTTCAATATTTAATTTATATTTCTTGTTCCGTAATTTATATGGGCATATTACTGAATAGTATTTCTTTTATTTAGAAGGTAGGATAAAGATTTTTCTTGTCGAAATTTGAAAATTAATAATTATTTGATGAGTAATTGTGTGGAAAGAGTGTCAAGTATAATTTAAAATCTGAATTTCATAACAGACTTAACATTTATTTCAAAATGCGATATTATTATTTGGAAAGTTCTAGATTTCGACACACAAATACCCTAAGAAGTTTTAAACTACTAATATAAATATATTTCCTTTCAAAGAAATAAGGATCATTGAATAATCTCGATATTATTAGGAAAATATATGGCCTTGGTTAAATAAGCAAAATAGGCTTATTAGAGAAAATGACTCAAACTGATTTCAGTGTTCTTTGACAAGAAAACAAGCATATTTATACCTCGTTCATATTGTCAGGGAAGTGCATGTCTAAGGCCTCGTCTACAGTCTTGGCCGAATGTTGTGGCTCATCAGCTTAAAGGAATATCATGTGTGGCGGTGGGCATTAATGTGAGGATACCCATATAACTCTAGCATGTGCTGTAGCACTGACCAATCAGACTTAGCACCAAGCGATTTTCATCTGTTTCGTCCACTGAAACAACATTTTGGAGGCAAGCACTTTGCAGATGATGACGACGTTCAACACTAAGTCCTCCTGTAGACGAGACAGCAACCCCAAGAATTTTATACAGCTGGAATCGGGACACTGATAAAACGATGGGATAAGTGCATTGGTGGAGATTATGTTGAAAAATAAAATTGCTTCCAAGTGATTATAATAGTAAATTATTTGTCTTAACTTTTGTGACTTACTTAATGAGTTATCATCGTAATTATGGTACTCTGAATCCCATAATCTACACTTATTTCTATTTAGTTTAAGTGGCATTGGCAAATTACATTCGTCACTGAAGATATATTTCTGCAATTTGCTTTTTCCCTCAAAAGGTTTTGATATTATTGACAACAAAGCAAGCTGACACAGCTTGAACAATTTGTAGGCATGGGAACATAGACCATTTAAAGAACCTTCTAGATAGGCTTAAATGGCAAACAGTATACCTGAAAATCAGTGTATCTGGTTGATTTTCGAGAGTGTGATAACTCTGTAAACACTTTCTTGTGATGTACTCGGTTTTCCCGTTCTTGTTAGGAGGTTACTAGTTTCTTAAGCTGGCTTCTATGAACCTCAGATAGAACTATTTGAAGGATGATATTTCATGTAAGTACTTTTGAAGCAACATTTTGTAGTAGTGACAGAATTTCTTTCGAAGAAACAGCGTATGCATATGCACTTGCCACATTTAATTTTGTCATAATTGTTCGCAATGCAACGCTATATTGTAGTATTACCAAAAAAAGTTTATGTTAATAAGCTTGTTGGAATTATTTTATGCCTCACGATTTCTATTCGATATCATAAAGTGAGTAAATCTTCATGAAATGTTGCGGGTATTCAGTGTTTTATCTCTTAAATATGTAGATTTGGAAACAAATGGACTTTTTTGAGGAAAACTAGAGTAATGCTATAAGATACGGAGACAGTCTCAAGAAAACTCAAATGTAGTCGCAAAAGAAACTCAAAGTAACGTCTGAAAGAAAGTAGTTTGAGTACAACATTGCGGCTGAAGAAATCTGTATTTATCCACACTTTGGAATAAATACAAGGAGAAACAGTTACTCCTTTAAAAGACATAGATCAAAATCTAAAGAACTCTATAACTCTGTTGATAGAGCCGAGAGTCAAGTTGTATTCATCTTCAGTTATAGAGTCGTTGTACTTCCATTCACACGGATGGACAGAGAGACTTCTGTTTGACGTATTCTGTCCTAAATTTGGCGCATACAATAATTACTATATAAATCCATACCAAATTTCATTTCCCTAGATTGTTCTGTTTTGAAGTACCGTGTTCTAACCCAGGGATATCTGAAACGTATAGGTTAGTCAAAATCTCGTGATCGAATTGTTTTTTTTTCTTTTCGTATACGAAAAATCAAAAAGGCACTGACACAAATTGAAGACAAGCAACTATTCGGTTCGGCTATCGATTCGGTTTAATAATATCTCCATATCTATTAATAATAAAAGAGAATGTGCGTGTGTGTGATGGTACTCTATAGGACAGACCACTGGACCTAGGGCTACGTAATTTGGCACAAATATGCTTTGGAGGGTGAGAAAGTGCACCTTAATTTTAATTAATTGGAAATTTTAATTAGAATTTCAGTTATTTGAAATTTTGCAACATTTTTTCGTTTTCTTGGCGATAACTTTCGAAAATAGTACAGCATAAAAATAATTTTTGTATTTATTATAATAAACTTGTGATAATCATTTCATGCGTGATGATTTCTGTTCAAATATTATAAGGTGAGGAAAACTTCATAAAATTTTACTCGCCCTCTGTGTTTCATTTCTTAAATAGCTTTTTAAATAGACTTTTTGAGGAAAAATCGAGTAATACTATAAGATATGAAGACAGTCAAGTGGGAACTCGCAAAGTTAATCTCAAGAAAAAATTGCGAAATTTTAAGTAGGATTTTAGTTAATTGAAAATTAAGAAAAATGTTTAAGTTTTTGTCAATAACTTTGTAAAGAGGAACAGCACAAAAATGAATTAAAACCACCTTAAAATTCAACAATTTATCTTTTCAGTGATATCATTATAGTAGTCCAATTGTTTTCCTAATTTTAACAATTTTTTTAAAAAATACTTTTACGCCTAATTTAAAAGAATATTTTTTATTGTTACAAAGGATTTCAAACCTTTTTCATTGTTTATACATGTATTTAAGTGCTTTTTTTCTCTTCCATTGTTGAAAGATACGAAGATTCAACTTATTTTATTTTTTTCATGTTCTTTGGTAATAGTACAATATATTTTACTTCATTTTTTATGCAGCATTTTTTGTGAAATCTGTAAATAAAGTCGTCTAATATATTAAACAGATTAGGAAGTAATTAATTTTTTTTATTTTGGTGAAGTTTCGTTCTTAAAATGGTATTTTTAATTAAAATTAAATTAACTGCATGTAGCTTATTTTCTATATTCAGCTTTGGATAAAATTCATCAAATATTTAAATCAGTTTCTGACTGAAAAATTTTGTATACATTACGTTGATCTAGTTCTTAGAACAGTCATAAATAAATCCCCATAGGAAACATTCCCGCTACTTTTCCATCAGTAGCAATATGCAATTTCCAGATTAGCTTCTTTCGCCTTATGGAAATTCCGAATCATTCAGCGTCCTTATTAATTACCACAAATTATCCATTCTGTCTGACTCAATCTCTCTTTCTCACTTTTTTCCTTAGTTTTCATACATGCTCATCACGTTTTCACTCAGTAGTATCACAGGAAAGGCTTATCTTGATCTTTGTACTTGTTGGCAGACGGTATAATCTGACAGACTGCTTATATGGAATCGGAAATAAGTGTGAATAAAAGTAATTAAGATCATCGTGCGTGACATCTGTATAGATTAATGTGTTTTCAAGATGGCGTTTGGCTCTTTGATTTGATTTTATCTTTCTTCACGTTATTTTTCGAGTCACACACGAACGCATACTAATATGAAAGAATGTTATGTATCCGAAAAAAACTTGAGCTCTTCGTAATTCCTTTCAATGTAGCTACAACGACGTGGAATCTACTGTCATTATTTAATCCGAACTGAGTGCTTGAAGAAAATTAGCAATGATTCAATATAAAAATTGTCATTTTCGTATAATTTAATCACCCTTTTTCGCATTTCTCCAGACATTTTTTTGTTTGATACATGACAAAAAGGTTTTCATGTATTAACACTATATGTGAGAAACTTTCTTGAAAATTCTAACAGGAAGGATTACATTCTGTCTGATTACAACATTCAGTTCTACGCAGGAAAAGAGAAAGAACAAGAAATATAATATTTAATTGTTAAAACAGTAACTATAACCACATTAAAAATGATAATTTATGATGATTTCTGCTTATGAAACTGTATATAATTACGAAATATTAATTAGTGATACATTTTTTCCAGTCTCACTGGATAGAAGAATGGCTTTTTCTCATTTAAAAAAAACTCTTTGCACACGACTCTTTGAAAACAAATCTGATATCTTTAGTGGAAACACGATTTCTTCTTCTGCAACTGTGAATAAATTTTGCTCATTACTCTAAATGAAGTTAGCTGCTTGTAAAATGATAATGTAACATTAAAAAACTGTAAAGAATAGTATACAAACAAAAGTTAAAGTAATTATAATTATCACAATATTTTAATTGAAATTAAATTGTAGAAAGGCTGAAAAAATAAACACATAGAGTAAAAATTGAAAATTGGGCTCCGGTAAAAGATATGAAATCATATCCTTACCTCAATCGGAAAGTCTAGAGGCGAATGATCATGCACGTAAGTTGCTCAGACGTTTTCTATTGTTTCACATGAAAATACTTAATTAAAATATCTGATGATGTTTCAGGGTGGTAAGGTCTCAGCATTGAAACTGGAAACCGTTAAATGGCATTTGCCATTACAGGGCAACTGTAGAAGGAATGAAATAAATTTAAAAGCCTTTTTATTACCTTGTGATGTATTTCAGCGTAGTATGAATAATCGTGGAGCCTTCTTTATCAAAAATAATATATTTATTAAACGTCTTCCACAGCACAAACATGTAAAACCATCACATACACTTACATTACGTACGTTAGATCACTAACTGACATCGAATTCCATCTTTAATCATCATTATTCTTTTCCGTTGCTAGGCAACATTAGCAAAAGATAAATATATCGTTGCCACACTATTATTTTTATAACCTTTAGAAGAAAAGTAATGCCAAACGATTTTTTAATTAATTTATTTTTCAGTCAAACGATATTTTTAATTAATTTCTTTTATGACCAAAC
>BGPR01044907.1:0-12480 GCA_013235015.1 Araneus ventricosus | reverse complement strand
TTGGCAATTTCAATTGGCATTAATTCAATTGGTTTCCTACGATCCAATTCGTATAAAGCTCGAGCCAACATGAGAACGGCATCGTACAGGAGAGCGGCCTCTGTCTGAAGAAATATGAATATCAGTTTGAAAAAATTTTTATTATAAATTACATTTAAAATATTGCTGAACAGAAGATCATAATTTAATAATTTCAAAATTATGATTACAGACTATGGAATATACCGGGCATTCATAAAGCCTCTTTTAGAATTTTGTAAAAGATTATTAAAAGGTAATTGATGAGATAGTTAATTAAATTGTTGTTTTCGTATTAACAGCATTTCATTGACGAATACTATTTGGCGGTTCATTGGCGAATATTGCTTAGCGGCAACTTTCGTGTTCACCTGCAATTAGACAATAGTATGCGGTTAATACGGAAGTGCCACTGCATTCATGCCATGTAATCAGTGGTTTTCAAAATTTCTAAAATGAGTCACTTTCAAAGTCTGTATTTGAAGTACCTTTCTAAACTAGAGGAAGTGGTCACCCCTAAACTTTCTCGTATACTTTCTAACAAAGGTGTTCTACCCGCCACCCCCGCCTAAAAATTTAGGAGCCCACGAGTGTTATTGATATTGTCCACGCAGAACGCTGCAATAGTAAAAGGTCAAGAATACAAGCGAGATAAAATTCGCCAAGTCAGTAAAATAGCGCCAAGTTTACGAAGGTCGTGCGCCCATGCACGATATGGAGCGCATTTTTGCGGCGAAGTAAAATATAAAAAAAAGGAATATGCAATTTGAACATCTTTTTTAAACCGATTGAAACCAAAATTGGTCACGGGTCTACAATTAAAGTTAGAAGACCACACACCAATTTTTATTTATCTAAGTCTTTGCGTTAATGAGTTATCGTGGACACAAGTATTCAATTACACAGACAGACAGACGCTCGATGGATTAGGTCAAATTTTGTTGCTGACTTACATTCGTGACGATAAAACTGTGTACCAAATTTTATCCATCTATCGTTTTAAGTTTCTGAGTTATAGTATTCACATGACCGCGGACATACAGACAGACTATCTTCCCGTGCGCGGATTTTGTCCAAACTTTTACAGAAACATACAAATTTGGTATAAAGACCACATACGAAATCTCATCTCTCTACCTCTAATAGTTTTCGAGTGATCGTGTTCACAGTGAGACATAATACCAAAATTGTGCTTTTCGGACTCAGGGAGGTCTAAAACGTGGAGATTCGCCAAAATCTCGAGTTCGAATTTTTTGAAGATTACAGTACTTTCTCTTTGTATTCTTCGTATACGATAAAGTAAAAGATGACTACTCCTCAAGAAAATACACAATGCACACCTTGGCGAATATATCTTTCAATTGGGTTATTTCTTTTAAGGTCAGCATTCGATATCATGTATCGAACAAAGTTACGGAATACTAACACATGGAAAAAGATCACTGATGGCAATGTAAAGAGAGCATGGCAAGAAATCGCAAACGGTCTTGATATGCTTCTTGCAACTAATAATGCCAATTCAGAGACGTATTATTTGAGAGAAAAATCTTCCGTATATACTTTTAAATTTGTAATAATTTCAACAGATTTGTCTATTCATTTCTTTCTTGGCCCTCCGTTGGTCGCAATCATTTTCATTCTTAAATGGACACAGTGAATCTCGCGCAGTTGAATCTATTCTATGACATGGAGGATTCAGAGATAAACCGCACCAAGTCCTTGAGATTCATTTCTGAGAAAACAGACCTCGGAGTTGACCAGCTGCCTTTAAAATAACAGTTGACTTCCAACTGTCTGATGGATACAAATTAACCTATGAACTGGAATCCGTATTATATAGAAAATATAATATTTCTACACTATCATAACAGCTATAGTGCAAACTGAGCAAAGTGTGGACAAGCTCACCTTAACTCTAAACTCTCCATTTTCATTCGGTTTTGATATTTTTTCCTTTATTACTGTAATAATTAGTCCTAATGAGAATTTGAACATAAATTCTATAATAATAACTGCTAATTTGACCCGCCCTTACGGACAAACAAATATATAGTCACTGACAGTTCCGAAGAACGCCATGCAAGTTCTATAAGAAAGATTCAAATTGTCAAGTGTTAAAAACAGCTAATGACAACTAAGTTACGGAATATTAAAACCTGTAGGAGATCACTGATGGCAATCTACAGATAACATGGTGAGAAATCGCACACGGTCTTGATATGCTTCTTGCAACTAATAATGCCAATGCAGAGACGTATTATTTGAGGGGAAAAATCTTCCGTATCTACTTCTCAAATTGTAATAATTTCCACAGATTTGTCTATTCATTTGTTTTCTTGGCCCTCAGTTAGTAGCAATCATTTTCATTCTTAAATGGACGTAGTGAATATTAAGCATTTAAATCTATTCTATGATATGCAGGATTCAGAGATAAACCGCGCCAAGTCCTTGAGATTCATTTCTCAAGTTGATCAGCTGTCTTTAAAATAACAGTTGACTTCCAACTATCCTTGCTGCCTGGTTGATGCTATTGTGTTTTAAATGCGTTCTAGTTATAGTTAGGATTACCAGACGTCCGACTTTCTTCCGGACAGTCCGGAATTTGATCTGACGTCCGTACAGGAAAAGAAAAATAGAATTTAGAATTTTAAACTATACTTTGACCCCCTCCAAGATCTTTCACTCCCTCCCTTCTGGTGCAGCCGGATTTCAACTAAGAAACTTACGGTAACTCTACTTATAGTGAAAGGTGTCTTTACATTGACAACAATATCTTTACAAAAACAGGCTTTTAATATTACCATATTAGAAGATTACGAACATCCATAATGCGATGAGATTCAGTTCAAAACTTCAATCGGAACTCAAACTGAAGTTGCCGTTTTGCAGTTCACAACTTTTAGCTGTCGTTAAAGCACGAGATGAAAATAAATTGTTCATTGGCGGTTGTCACAATACAAACTGAACTATGGACTAGAATCCTTATTGTACAGAAAATATAATATTTCTGCACTATCATTTCAGCTTTAGTGCAAAATGGGCAGAGCATGGACTTGTTCAACTTAACTCTAAACTCTCCATTTTCAGTCGGTTTTGATATTTTTTTCCCCTTTATTACTATATTAATTAGTCATAATGAGAATGTAAATGAATATTCTATAAGAAAAATTTAAATTGTAATGTATTAAAAACTGCTAATGAATGCATGTTGCATGCGTATTTCTCATATATATATTACAATTAATAGAAGCTTAATAAAATAGTCCTGATTAGTATTCAAATGAATATTCTATAAGAAAAATTCAAATTGTAATGTGTTGAAAACAGCTAATGAATACAGGTTGTATGCGTATCTCGTACAGATATGTAACTTCTAGGCCTACGACGAGGTCAAGTTAACTTAACAGCTTATGTAGAGGTGAGATTTACTGGTCTAGTCACCGAGGGGTATTAGGTACCTAGAAAGACTGACTTTTAAGTACTTCATATTGACTTGTACAATACTTCAGTACTCAGCTTCTTAACCTACCATGCCTGCATTCCACATATTTCAGAAGTACTCCATTGTGGGAAACAGAGAGATGGTGACACAGTCAAAGACATACTACCTCATAACAAAATAACAAATTTAATGGAGCAGCAACTAAATTAAAATCCTAAATTAAACCATTACATCATTAAACACGCTAGCGGTAAGATGATACAAAAGAGAAGAGAGTGAATAGAAGTAATCATCGTCTTTAAGTACTCCAACAGGCTGCTCACTATTGGTCGATAGGTGACATCACAAAGAGGGCGGACCCGATCTGCATGCAATTACAACTCGGCATGCTGTCAGATGCTGAGATGATGCCACAGATATTGCAATTAATAGAGGGTTAATAAAATCTTAAATTTCTGAAGAGGCGTCATGGGCACCCGTGTATTTAATAATTTTAACACTACTTAAAAATTCAAGAAATAAAGACTTTTAATTGGAGGAGTTATTAAGAATTTGATTACCATTCGTAGTCGAATAAATAATATGAGTAGTCAACTCACTTCGGTACTTACATATTAACGCCACCGAGGCTACAGATTTGGCGGTTTTTAAGTGCCGCCAAATTTGGCGGCTTTTGTACTTACGTATTAACGCCAATTTGGCGGTTTTTGTACTTATGTATTAACGCCATTTTGACGGTTTTTGTACTTACGTATTAACGTCAATTTGGCGGTTTTTGTACTTACGTATTAACGCCAATTTGGCGGTTTTTAAGTGCCGCCAATTTGGCGGTTTTTATGTGCCGCCAACGCCACCGCAGTTACAGATTTGGCGGTTTTTGTACTTACGTATTAATGCCAATTTGGCGGTTTTTGTACTTACGTATTAACGCCAATTTGGTGGTTATTGTAAACAAAATTGCTCTTTACTGGCGCATTACCGCCAATCTGTAGCCTCGGTGGCGTTAATACGTAAGTACCCTCACTTCTATTACTATGAGAAGTTAACTAAGATTCTGTGAGATTAACTCTCTGATTCCATACGAAAGGCTCCATCGTGATCATACGATTTATTATTTTTTCCCCTCTAAAATCGAAGTTTGCTCGTGAAAAAAATCTATAAGAAAAGAAGTCTAGAACTTGTTCTGTCATCTATCGTCTTTTTCATATATTAGAATACGTATAATTTTTAATAGATCACAATAAGAACACCTCCCGACTAAATAAATGAAAAATAAATGACATAGAAAGAAATAGACGTCCCTAAAAGGTTTAACAATAATATTAATAGTAATTTATATCATTCAGTTACTAAAAAGAAAGCCAAGTCACATAAAATGCAACGAAAATGGCAAATGCAACAGATGGTAAATATCAAACAAAAAATGTCCTTTTCTACTTTTCTTACGAAACCATTTCGTGAAAATAATGTGAAAAACATGAATAAGAATATTACGTAGAAAAGGAATTGAACAGAACAAATGAAATATAGGGTGGTAATATATGATTGGACACATTTTCAGAAATTAATAGAAAAAAAGCCTCTATAATGTAGCAACTTCCTATTTTTAAAAAATGAGAGAGTAATAGTTTTTTTAAAGCAGACAACACGCAGTAACGGCGCACTAAATCTGCTGCAGCGGGAGATTCCCAACGCAAGTGTCAAAATGGCTACCTTGCAGCAGACGGCACGTTTAAATTCAAAGACGTTATCGATTAGAGCATCGAAATTGTCAATCTCCAAGTAAGAACTCCAGCAAGCTTTGGTATGAGCAATTTCAGAGTACAGGAAAGGCGCTGGACGAAAATCGGTGTCGGACGAAGTTGTTAAACGAGTGAGTTAGACTTTCACTCCTAAATGCGGGAAAGAAATCCTCATTTGTGTCTGGTACAGCAGTTAAGTAAAAGGTTAATTGCTCATACCACAGCTTAATGGAGTTCTTACCTGGAGACCCACGATTTCGATGCTCTATTCGAATAATTATTTGAACTTTTACTACTGATTTGCTTTCATGGAACTAGAGACGAACCTTCTGCTGCACGGTGGGCATTTTGAAACTTGCGTTGGTTTGCCCAGATTTAGTGCGCCGTATATGCACATTACCACACTGGAAAAAACATTTTAGCCTACTCTCTCATAGAAAAATGAAGTTGCTACATTATAGGGTTGTTTTATTAATTTTTAAAATGTCTCCAATTTCTAACCGCCCTTTGTAATATCTGTTTATAATAATAGTAAATCAGTGATTCGCAACCTGGGGGAGGTCGAGATAACACTAAGTGGTGGAGCGAACATATCGAAAATAAAATATTATTAAAAAAATTGATAAATTTACTGCAAGGAAAGCAAAACAAAATACATTCTGCCATAGTAACAAATAAAATTTGCATTTACACTGATAGACACTTTTAAATAGGAATGTATCAGTACTGCACAATACGTTATTATTGTACATATGGTTTTTGCATGAGAGGGGGCGATGAAAATTACGATTGTAAATTTAATCGCAAATACTGAAAGGTTGAGAAACGCTGAAGTAAATGGTAATTATTTAAAAATCATACAGCACAATAAAGTAATTCTAAAATTTTTCATTAGTCCGCGAAATAAAATATTTCTAATAGCCTCCTAATATTTTCATATAAAGTAAGAAGACACGAATTCTATCAGCTGAAGATAATAGTGATGACAAATGTTATTTAATCATAGAATTGGAGGCAAATGAAGTTATTTTATGACGATATAAAATGCCACTATCATTTTTCCAGTGACTGAAACGATGAATTTCCAGATTAATTGTCGCATTCATATTACTCTGAGGACAGTAAAAAATTAAGCTCTAACTTCAGTTTGGTGGATAAAATATTTAATATAAATGCAACATAGACAGACAACGTATACATTCTAGATGAACCTAAAATCACTTACATTTGATCTTTGAAACGCAGTGAGTGCACATTAAACTATTTCATTCATCCCAAACTGAACTAACAATAGTCTCTTCAGGGAAACGGGTTTCCAAAGTACCATAGCATCAGGAGGTTAATAAAAATCAGTATTTAAGTGACTTAACGATAATGAGGGGTGTTGCACTAGATAAGTAAAAATTTTATAACCATTCGCTTGCAGAAATGTTTAAGTGCAAACTTTAAAAAATAAAAGAAAAGGCAAGATAAGAAATAAGATAAGAATGGAAGAAAAGAAATGATAAAGAGACAAATAAAAGATTATACTTCGCAGTTACATTATAATTCATGTAAAAATAGATATATGTCAATTTAAATCACCGGAGAAAAGGGAAAGCGCAAACATAGTAAATACTTCCAATATCATTTATACTTTCCATTCAGTAATGTATTAATAAAAAATGTTTGCTGGAATACATAATTAATTTTCAATTCATATTATTTTTTCTTCTTATCCATATCACATTTTATCTATATTTTGAACATTATAAATTTATGTACACAATTAATAAATCTCAAATACTACTGCAAAGTAAGAAAAATGAAGAAAAATAATTTTCTATCACAAACTTAACATTCTTGGATTTAAAACAAGCAAATGAATAATTAGTAGTTTATTTACACACAGCTTTGTAAGTATCGAAATAAATCATTTTTCATTTAATGATTTTCCTTGGGGAATCTGATAAAATGAATCTTCTGATAATTTTCTTCGCAATTAATTGTTTGTTTGAATTTATTCATGCAAGCATAAATAATATTCAGAATAAGTCGTTTTATAAAAAAAAAAATCGAAATTATTTCCTCCCCAGTGGACAGAATGGTTTTCAATCAAACCTGCACTTCATTATATATCTAAATCGCAAACAAGAATCATTTGTTTAAGAATATCTTTGGACAAATATTAAATCTCATTTATATTTTCTATGAACTGTTTCTAACAAAGGCTACAATTTATTTTATTTAAGGCAGTGAATAAAGCCTAAAATCACATAATTAATCTTTTAATCATCACAATTATTCATAGCTCTTGTTTTTTATTTTTATATCATTTACATACATTGAATTGCAAATTTTACGTAATATTAGATTTCACGTAAATAATAATTTTATTTTAAACATTTAATATTCGTTTTCTCCATCAAATAATTTAAATGATTTTTTCCGGAATTTTAATATGAACACTATTTTTGTTATGATACTTACATTGAGAGTCAGTTTAGTGATTTTTTTAAAAAATCTACTTTACACGATTCATCCATATTAGGTAATATTTTTTCTATGTTATATTTTATATCTATAAAATATTTTTAGGTAAAAGGCTTAATACGTAACAAAAAGTACATAAAAATAATTGAAATCAACATTACTTTTGAAATCAAAATAATAAGGGGGTAAATAGATTATGCATGAGCTAGTTTGTTAATGCATGTTTCACTTTAAAAAGAAATAATACAAAAATATAAGCTAAGCATTTCAAAAGGATTAACATAAATGTTTTAAAATGAATATCTTTTTAATTCGGGAAGCAAATAATTTCTATAAATCAACAGAAATCTTTTGAAACGTTTTCACGAAAGGTCTGAAACTTATTTCAACGGCAGTTTTTTTTATGAAATTGGAAATCATTCGACATTTTTAGCATTTATAACCATAGTTTCTTTCGATAAAAAATGCTTAACTAATACTTTATATTATTTTGAATATACAATCGTTTTTAATTTTTTTCATTATTATAGTATATATATAAAACTTATCACTGTAGAATTGTTAAATTAAGAAGAGACATTATCACAACTGCACCACCTACAATGAAAGCTTTATTTGATTACAGTTGAGATCAAATCAGTTTTGGGTTTTCATGATTTTTGAACTGATGATGCATTTCCGAAATAAATGCAGGTTTCTTGTCGGGATGTCTCGATCAATACTAATTTTGGATTAAGAATCTATGACATGACGAACATACATTTTTTTCATATTTGATAGGTTTATAATTCTATTATATTTTTACGAACGTGTAATGTCGCTTCCCTTCAATGTTAGTGTTATAGTAAGAAAAATACATTTAAAGATGTTTTTAATGAATGCCGGGGTGGAAACCTGGCCAGTACCCCCTGACCTTTGTGACAAATTTGGCGACACAATGAATATTCTCGAAAATGCTCGAATTATGGAATTAAGGATTTAGGAACCAAAAAATGGAAATCTTACTAGAGAATACTATGTAACGTCACATACTGCAGGAAAGGATATAAATACCGAGCTACTCAAACGCGAAATCAATCACTTTTTGGAAGTTTTGTTGAAGTGCGAATTGTTCTGCGGTTAGACGCTGAGCTCTATTGTTAGCACTGTTGCTGTTGTTATTATTCTTGATTTGCAGTCTGCTTGTGCTGCTAATTTGTACAAATGCTGTTTTAATTGCTACCTGTGCTTCATGTTTTCTGGAATATTTGTGAAATAAAACACCCTTCTCCATTATCCTGCTTGTTGGAGAGCTTTCAGCATAGATCTACAGGAGAATTTTCGTAACATTTCTAAAGCTTATTAAAACATAGTTTTATTAAAAGCACAGTTTCCTTTACAAAAGATCTCGAATATTCAATCGGAGGTCTGTTTTTATTGCTACCTGTGTTTCTGGTTTTCTGAAATATTCGAGAAATAAAGAGCCATTCTCCATTATACTGCTTGTTGGAGAGCTTTCAGCGTAGATCTACAGGACAATTTTCGTAACATTCTTAAAGCCTATTAAAGCGTAGCTTTATTAAAATCACAGTTGCCTTTCCAAAAGATCTCGACATTTCAATCGGAGGTTGAAATATTTGGAATAAACTTCCAGCAGTCGTTTGAATCAATATTTCAATCTTTAGGTTGGTTGGCTTAAATATTCTCAGGCAAGTATTCTCTCGTCATATCAGTAAAATTAAACAAATTAAATTGGTATTATTCGTAAACACAACTTTTATATTATTGGAAACCAAAACAATTGCTGTTACACAGCTGAAAGGAAATTATAAGAATATATCTTTTGTTTGACGTTAAAGTCTAGCGCCTTCTATGTTTGTTTAATTTTATTGATAAATGGAGGAACAATTTGCCAGTGAATACTTAAACCACTGAGAATTTTCAAAATACATAAGCCTCTTAAAACTTTATACGAAGCAAGGACATAAATCTGATCTCTAGCGCTTTACCGCAATTTTAATAAAATTGTTAAATGCTATCACACAATTCTTGTTAAACAGTTTATCTCACTTTCATAAAGAATAAGAACGCATTATTAAAACCGTTTCTGTATTTCCTCAGGGCATCTATTGTTGCGAAAAACCATATTTTGTATCAGGAGTTATATAATTTAATAGTGGCATACGTAGAAAAAGTGAAAAAAAGTTGGACCAAGAAGGGGTAAAACATGATTTTTTTACGCTTTATGTCTTGTAGAAGGAAAATTGAGGACGATAAAGCTGTAGAAGCTCGATTAGACAAAGCATGCAAAGATCAGATTTTTTTATATGAGTATCAAATAAATTAGTCGTATGCACGAAACATAAATATAAAGCTGCAAACATAAGCATAATTAACTAAACATGCTGCAAGCATAAGCATAACTAACTAAACTTGCTGCAAACATAAAACAAACATTGCTCAAACAACAAATGATATAAAAAAAATGATGGGAGGCTGTCTTTTTCAAACAGCTTCTGATGTTAAAGGCATAGGACTACTTTACTCGCGTGACTCTTTTCCGATTTTCAATTTTTTTAAACTTCTGTTGTTACCCTTTGTCTATAAAATAAGACACTACTTATGTTTTTAACGTTCGTAAAATAAAACGCCATTTTCCATTAACCTGTTTGTTGGAGTGCTTTCGGCGTAGATCTACAGGAAAATTTTCGTAACATTCTTAAGATATATAGAGGATCGCGTCACCAATTCATGCGTATTTTTGCCCAACTTTGCGTCTCAGTAGTCGCTGTACTACATTTCTGATTTTCAATTTGTTTTGTAACTTCTGTTGCTACCCTTCATCTCTAAAATAAGACGTTAGTTATGTCTTTACATATGTAGTTACCGAGATATAGAGGATAACCCATACAGCGTTCTTTGTGGCGTTTTGGCGTGTGAATGAAATTCCTTCCTGAGACCCCAATGGGAGGAACGTAGTCCTACGTTAAGAAAGATTTTGCCAATTAAAAAATTTGCATTATATGCTTGGCATAATGAGTTAGACATCAAAAAATGTTTAATAACAATATGAAAGAAAAGCGAGCAAAAGCCATTGTTTCAAGAGAATAGCAATACTTTGAATAATCTAAAAAAATTTAGAACCTACCTAGAAAATTATTTAAAGAAATATTTACTTAAATTATATATGGAATAATCTTCTGGAAGTTTCTCCGACATGAATTTTCACATAGAATCATAGGAATTCTTTCGATACAAATTATGTTAACTGAAATTTGTCTTCGGATATATTTCTCAATGGCTAAATAATTTCTTAGGATATCCAAATATCAAATTCATTAATCCATTAATAACTTTAAATTAAAGAAATAATTTTGAAGTTGATTTCTTTAATCATTTGGAATCAGAAAACTGAAAAAATCGAATTACCGTTATGGGCTCCTTGCTGGAGACTTCTTTCCCGATAGTCTGCTCTGAAAATATCCATTCATCTAGGAATTTCTTGTACTCATCGTTATTTGGGTTGATAAGTCGAAACGCTGTAATATTCGACCTCCCAATGATATTCTGCGGCCAATCCACCGTATGAACATCCTATGAGGCAAGCATATACATAAACATTTTCATTAAAAGAAACGAATTTCATCTTGTTAACTAAACGCTAACTGAAAATACAAGATTTCAGATACAGTAGACTCCGCTGAATGTGATCACTTCGGGACTTAAAAATTTTGACAACATTAATCGATTGATAACAATAACCGAATAGGGTATATTTTTATCACATCTAGGATAAGAAACAAAGAGGAAAAAAAACTCTTCCTCATGGCTATCTATAATTTATTTCAGAAATAACAATTAAAAAATTCATTAATTGTTGCTTGTCGCCAATTATTCCTTAGCAGTTTATTTATATATTGCTCGTACACGTATTATTTTTTTAAAATTTGTTGAATGATGCTGCACGCCGCCTTCCAAAATATCAAGGGTTTGCCTTATTTCGTCGTTCGTTGGGGGTTTCTTCAACACATTCGTCCCCGTCGGAATCATCAACTTTTACTGCTCGGTCTTGCTCACAAACAGCTTGACAAATTTCCAAGTCTGTTAGTGTGGCAGCTACTGGAATGTCCTCGTCAATGGACATCCACTCTTCATCCTTTTCCTTCTGCATACCTTCAGAAGTTTCAATGGCAATTACCGACGGTCACGTCCCTGCCCGCTATATGGATGACCTTCAAAGAGAGGTCATGAAAAATAAACCCCGAAATTCTAGGAATATGTGGGGGAAAGTTGTTCCCATTTGTTTCTTTACAAGTGGAGCGAGAAATTCTACGAACGTCAATCGTTAAAGCTGTTTGAAAATGAGGGATCGGTCAATTCTCCACTTCAAAACTGATAACATTAAACGATGTAGTTAGTGTTCACACTAAACGAATAATTTTGTGTACATTTGAATACGTTGGTTCGGGACCAGAGGTGTTCAATATTATAAAGCGAATGATAACATTAGCAGTGATCACATTAAGCGGAATCTACTGTGTCTTTAAAAGTAAAAAAAGGACATCCTTTAAATGATTAAAAATTTTATAATGCGATATGCAATTTATCCTTCCTACGGAACAAGCATGTTCATAAAGTTTTATATAAAAATAAACGAATTTGATCTTGTTAACTAAACGCTAACTATAAATACAAGATTTCAGATAGTTTTAAAAGTAAGAAAGACATCTTTTAAAGGATTAAGAATTTTATAATCTAAAGTACAATTTATACTCCCTACGAGAGAAGCATATTCATAAATTTTTATATAAAAATAAACGAATTTGA
>BGPR01044906.1:0-12480 GCA_013235015.1 Araneus ventricosus | reverse complement strand
TTGGCAATTTCAATTGGCATTAATTCAATTGGTTTCCTACGATCCAAATCGTATAAAGCTCGAGCCAACATGAGAACGGCATCGTACAGGAGAGCGGCCTCTGTCTGAAGAAATATGAATATCAGTTAGAAAAAATTTTTATTATAAATTACATTTAAAATATTGCTGAACAGAAGATCATAATTTAATAATTTCAAAATTATGATTACAGACTATGGAATATACCGGGCATTCATAAAGCCTCTTTTAGAATTTTGTAAAAGATTATTAAAAGGTAATTGATGAGATAGTTAATTAAATTGTTGTTTTCGTATTAACAGCATTTCATTGACGAATACTATTTGGCGGTTCATTGGCGAATATTGCTTAGCGGCAACTTTCGTGTTCACCTGCAATTAGACAATAGTATGCGGTTAATACGGAAGTGCCACTGCATTCATGCCATGTAATCAGTGGTTTTCAAAATTTCTAAAATGAGTCACTTTCAAAGTCTGTATTTGAAGTACCTTTCTAAACTAGAGGAAGTGGTCACCCCTAAACTTTCTCGTATACTTTCTAACAAAGGTGTTCTACCCGCCACCCCCGCCTAAAAATTTAGGAGCCCACGAGTGTTATTGATATTGTCCACGCAGAACGCTGCAATAGTAAAAGGTCAAGAATACAAGCGAGATAAAATTCGCCAAGTCAGTAAAATAGCGCCAAGTTTACGAAGGTCGTGCGCCCATGCACGATATGGAGCGCATTTTTGCGGCGAAGTAAAATATAAAAAAAAGGAATATGCAATTTGAACATCTTTTTTAAACCGATTGAAACCAAAATTGGTCACGGGTCTACAATTAAAGTTAGAAGACCACACACCAATTTTTATTTATCTAAGTCTTTGCGTTAATGAGTTATCGTGGACACAAGTATTCAATTACACAGACAGACAGACGCTCGATGGATTAGGTCAAATTTTGTTGCTGACTTACATTCGTGACGATAAAACTGTGTACCAAATTTTATCCATCTATCGTTTTAAGTTTCTGAGTTATAGTATTCACATGACCGCGGACATACAGACAGACTATCTTCCCGTGCGCGGATTTTGTCCAAACTTTTACAGAAACATACAAATTTGGTATAAAGACCACATACGAAATCTCATCTCTCTACCTCTAATAGTTTTCGAGTGATCGTGTTCACAGTGAGACATAATACCAAAATTGTGCTTTTCGGACTCAGGGAGGTCTAAAACGTGGAGATTCGCCAAAATCTCGAGTTCGAATTTTTTGAAGATTACAGTACTTTCTCTTTGTATTCTTCGTATACGATAAAGTAAAAGATGACTACTCCTCAAGAAAATACACAATGCACACCTTGGCGAATATATCTTTCAATTGGGTTATTTCTTTTAAGGTCAGCATTCGATATCATGTATCGAACAAAGTTACGGAATACTAACACATGGAAAAAGATCACTGATGGCAATGTAAAGAGAGCATGGCAAGAAATCGCAAACGGTCTTGATATGCTTCTTGCAACTAATAATGCCAATTCAGAGACGTATTATTTGAGAGAAAAATCTTCCGTATATACTTTTAAATTTGTAATAATTTCAACAGATTTGTCTATTCATTTCTTTCTTGGCCCTCCGTTGGTCGCAATCATTTTCATTCTTAAATGGACACAGTGAATCTCGCGCAGTTGAATCTATTCTATGACATGGAGGATTCAGAGATAAACCGCACCAAGTCCTTGAGATTCATTTCTGAGAAAACAGACCTCGGAGTTGACCAGCTGCCTTTAAAATAACAGTTGACTTCCAACTGTCTGATGGATACAAATTAACCTATGAACTGGAATCCGTATTATATAGAAAATATAATATTTCTACACTATCATAACAGCTATAGTGCAAACTGAGCAAAGTGTGGACAAGCTCACCTTAACTCTAAACTCTCCATTTTCATTCGGTTTTGATATTTTTTCCTTTATTACTGTAATAATTAGTCCTAATGAGAATTTGAACATAAATTCTATAATAATAACTGCTAATTTGACCCGCCCTTACGGACAAACAAATATATAGTCACTGACAGTTCCGAAGAACGCCATGCAAGTTCTATAAGAAAGATTCAAATTGTCAAGTGTTAAAAACAGCTAATGACAACTAAGTTACGGAATATTAAAACCTGTAGGAGATCACTGATGGCAATCTACAGATAACATGGTGAGAAATCGCACACGGTCTTGATATGCTTCTTGCAACTAATAATGCCAATGCAGAGACGTATTATTTGAGGGGAAAAATCTTCCGTATCTACTTCTCAAATTGTAATAATTTCCACAGATTTGTCTATTCATTTGTTTTCTTGGCCCTCAGTTAGTAGCAATCATTTTCATTCTTAAATGGACGTAGTGAATATTAAGCATTTAAATCTATTCTATGATATGCAGGATTCAGAGATAAACCGCGCCAAGTCCTTGAGATTCATTTCTCAAGTTGATCAGCTGTCTTTAAAATAACAGTTGACTTCCAACTATCCTTGCTGCCTGGTTGATGCTATTGTGTTTTAAATGCGTTCTAGTTATAGTTAGGATTACCAGACGTCCGACTTTCTTCCGGACAGTCCGGAATTTGATCTGACGTCCGTACAGGAAAAGAAAAATAGAATTTAGAATTTTAAACTATACTTTGACCCCCTCCAAGATCTTTCACTCCCTCCCTTCTGGTGCAGCCGGATTTCAACTAAGAAACTTACGGTAACTCTACTTATAGTGAAAGGTGTCTTTACATTGACAACAATATCTTTACAAAAACAGGCTTTTAATATTACCATATTAGAAGATTACGAACATCCATAATGCGATGAGATTCAGTTCAAAACTTCAATCGGAACTCAAACTGAAGTTGCCGTTTTGCAGTTCACAACTTTTAGCTGTCGTTAAAGCACGAGATGAAAATAAATTGTTCATTGGCGGTTGTCACAATACAAACTGAACTATGGACTAGAATCCTTATTGTACAGAAAATATAATATTTCTGCACTATCATTTCAGCTTTAGTGCAAAATGGGCAGAGCATGGACTTGTTCAACTTAACTCTAAACTCTCCATTTTCAGTCGGTTTTGATATTTTTTTCCCCTTTATTACTATATTAATTAGTCATAATGAGAATGTAAATGAATATTCTATAAGAAAAATTTAAATTGTAATGTATTAAAAACTGCTAATGAATGCATGTTGCATGCGTATTTCTCATATATATATTACAATTAATAGAAGCTTAATAAAATAGTCCTGATTAGTATTCAAATGAATATTCTATAAGAAAAATTCAAATTGTAATGTGTTGAAAACAGCTAATGAATACAGGTTGTATGCGTATCTCGTACAGATATGTAACTTCTAGGCCTACGACGAGGTCAAGTTAACTTAACAGCTTATGTAGAGGTGAGATTTACTGGTCTAGTCACCGAGGGGTATTAGGTACCTAGAAAGACTGACTTTTAAGTACTTCATATTGACTTGTACAATACTTCAGTACTCAGCTTCTTAACCTACCATGCCTGCATTCCACATATTTCAGAAGTACTCCATTGTGGGAAACAGAGAGATGGTGACACAGTCAAAGACATACTACCTCATAACAAAATAACAAATTTAATGGAGCAGCAACTAAATTAAAATCCTAAATTAAACCATTACATCATTAAACACGCTAGCGGTAAGATGATACAAAAGAGAAGAGAGTGAATAGAAGTAATCATCGTCTTTAAGTACTCCAACAGGCTGCTCACTATTGGTCGATAGGTGACATCACAAAGAGGGCGGACCCGATCTGCATGCAATTACAACTCGGCATGCTGTCAGATGCTGAGATGATGCCACAGATATTGCAATTAATAGAGGGTTAATAAAATCTTAAATTTCTGAAGAGGCGTCATGGGCACCCGTGTATTTAATAATTTTAACACTACTTAAAAATTCAAGAAATAAAGACTTTTAATTGGAGGAGTTATTAAGAATTTGATTACCATTCGTAGTCGAATAAATAATATGAGTAGTCAACTCACTTCGGTACTTACATATTAACGCCACCGAGGCTACAGATTTGGCGGTTTTTAAGTGCCGCCAAATTTGGCGGCTTTTGTACTTACGTATTAACGCCAATTTGGCGGTTTTTGTACTTATGTATTAACGCCATTTT
This sequence comes from Araneus ventricosus, assembly GCA_013235015.1. Classification (NCBI taxonomy): domain Eukaryota; kingdom Metazoa; phylum Arthropoda; class Arachnida; order Araneae; family Araneidae; genus Araneus; species Araneus ventricosus. The sequence goes on along the minus strand of BGPR01044906.1, from coordinate 8,287 downwards.
GACGGTTTTTGTACTTACGTATTAACGTCAATTTGGCGGTTTTTGTACTTACGTATTAACGCCAATTTGGCGGTTTTTAAGTGCCGCCAATTTGGCGGTTTTTATGTGCCGCCAACGCCACCGCAGTTACAGATTTGGCGGTTTTTGTACTTACGTATTAATGCCAATTTGGCGGTTTTTGTACTTACGTATTAACGCCAATTTGGTGGTTATTGTAAACAAAATTGCTCTTTACTGGCGCATTACCGCCAATCTGTAGCCTCGGTGGCGTTAATACGTAAGTACCCTCACTTCTATTACTATGAGAAGTTAACTAAGATTCTGTGAGATTAACTCTCTGATTCCATACGAAAGGCTCCATCGTGATCATACGATTTATTATTTTTTCCCCTCTAAAATCGAAGTTTGCTCGTGAAAAAAATCTATAAGAAAAGAAGTCTAGAACTTGTTCTGTCATCTATCGTCTTTTTCATATATTAGAATACGTATAATTTTTAATAGATCACAATAAGAACACCTCCCGACTAAATAAATGAAAAATAAATGACATAGAAAGAAATAGACGTCCCTAAAAGGTTTAACAATAATATTAATAGTAATTTATATCATTCAGTTACTAAAAAGAAAGCCAAGTCACATAAAATGCAACGAAAATGGCAAATGCAACAGATGGTAAATATCAAACAAAAAATGTCCTTTTCTACTTTTCTTACGAAACCATTTCGTGAAAATAATGTGAAAAACATGAATAAGAATATTACGTAGAAAAGGAATTGAACAGAACAAATGAAATATAGGGTGGTAATATATGATTGGACACATTTTCAGAAATTAATAGAAAAAAAGCCTCTATAATGTAGCAACTTCCTATTTTTAAAAAATGAGAGAGTAATAGTTTTTTTAAAGCAGACAACACGCAGTAACGGCGCACTAAATCTGCTGCAGCGGGAGATTCCCAACGCAAGTGTCAAAATGGCTACCTTGCAGCAGACGGCACGTTTAAATTCAAAGACGTTATCGATTAGAGCATCGAAATTGTCAATCTCCAAGTAAGAACTCCAGCAAGCTTTGGTATGAGCAATTTCAGAGTACAGGAAAGGCGCTGGACGAAAATCGGTGTCGGACGAAGTTGTTAAACGAGTGAGTTAGACTTTCACTCCTAAATGCGGGAAAGAAATCCTCATTTGTGTCTGGTACAGCAGTTAAGTAAAAGGTTAATTGCTCATACCACAGCTTAATGGAGTTCTTACCTGGAGACCCACGATTTCGATGCTCTATTCGAATAATTATTTGAACTTTTACTACTGATTTGCTTTCATGGAACTAGAGACGAACCTTCTGCTGCACGGTGGGCATTTTGAAACTTGCGTTGGTTTGCCCAGATTTAGTGCGCCGTATATGCACATTACCACACTGGAAAAAACATTTTAGCCTACTCTCTCATAGAAAAATGAAGTTGCTACATTATAGGGTTGTTTTATTAATTTTTAAAATGTCTCCAATTTCTAACCGCCCTTTGTAATATCTGTTTATAATAATAGTAAATCAGTGATTCGCAACCTGGGGGAGGTCGAGATAACACTAAGTGGTGGAGCGAACATATCGAAAATAAAATATTATTAAAAAAATTGATAAATTTACTGCAAGGAAAGCAAAACAAAATACATTCTGCCATAGTAACAAATAAAATTTGCATTTACACTGATAGACACTTTTAAATAGGAATGTATCAGTACTGCACAATACGTTATTATTGTACATATGGTTTTTGCATGAGAGGGGGCGATGAAAATTACGATTGTAAATTTAATCGCAAATACTGAAAGGTTGAGAAACGCTGAAGTAAATGGTAATTATTTAAAAATCATACAGCACAATAAAGTAATTCTAAAATTTTTCATTAGTCCGCGAAATAAAATATTTCTAATAGCCTCCTAATATTTTCATATAAAGTAAGAAGACACGAATTCTATCAGCTGAAGATAATAGTGATGACAAATGTTATTTAATCATAGAATTGGAGGCAAATGAAGTTATTTTATGACGATATAAAATGCCACTATCATTTTTCCAGTGACTGAAACGATGAATTTCCAGATTAATTGTCGCATTCATATTACTCTGAGGACAGTAAAAAATTAAGCTCTAACTTCAGTTTGGTGGATAAAATATTTAATATAAATGCAACATAGACAGACAACGTATACATTCTAGATGAACCTAAAATCACTTACATTTGATCTTTGAAACGCAGTGAGTGCACATTAAACTATTTCATTCATCCCAAACTGAACTAACAATAGTCTCTTCAGGGAAACGGGTTTCCAAAGTACCATAGCATCAGGAGGTTAATAAAAATCAGTATTTAAGTGACTTAACGATAATGAGGGGTGTTGCACTAGATAAGTAAAAATTTTATAACCATTCGCTTGCAGAAATGTTTAAGTGCAAACTTTAAAAAATAAAAGAAAAGGCAAGATAAGAAATAAGATAAGAATGGAAGAAAAGAAATGATAAAGAGACAAATAAAAGATTATACTTCGCAGTTACATTATAATTCATGTAAAAATAGATATATGTCAATTTAAATCACCGGAGAAAAGGGAAAGCGCAAACATAGTAAATACTTCCAATATCATTTATACTTTCCATTCAGTAATGTATTAATAAAAAATGTTTGCTGGAATACATAATTAATTTTCAATTCATATTATTTTTTCTTCTTATCCATATCACATTTTATCTATATTTTGAACATTATAAATTTATGTACACAATTAATAAATCTCAAATACTACTGCAAAGTAAGAAAAATGAAGAAAAATAATTTTCTATCACAAACTTAACATTCTTGGATTTAAAACAAGCAAATGAATAATTAGTAGTTTATTTACACACAGCTTTGTAAGTATCGAAATAAATCATTTTTCATTTAATGATTTTCCTTGGGGAATCTGATAAAATGAATCTTCTGATAATTTTCTTCGCAATTAATTGTTTGTTTGAATTTATTCATGCAAGCATAAATAATATTCAGAATAAGTCGTTTTATAAAAAAAAAAATCGAAATTATTTCCTCCCCAGTGGACAGAATGGTTTTCAATCAAACCTGCACTTCATTATATATCTAAATCGCAAACAAGAATCATTTGTTTAAGAATATCTTTGGACAAATATTAAATCTCATTTATATTTTCTATGAACTGTTTCTAACAAAGGCTACAATTTATTTTATTTAAGGCAGTGAATAAAGCCTAAAATCACATAATTAATCTTTTAATCATCACAATTATTCATAGCTCTTGTTTTTTATTTTTATATCATTTACATACATTGAATTGCAAATTTTACGTAATATTAGATTTCACGTAAATAATAATTTTATTTTAAACATTTAATATTCGTTTTCTCCATCAAATAATTTAAATGATTTTTTCCGGAATTTTAATATGAACACTATTTTTGTTATGATACTTACATTGAGAGTCAGTTTAGTGATTTTTTTAAAAAATCTACTTTACACGATTCATCCATATTAGGTAATATTTTTTCTATGTTATATTTTATATCTATAAAATATTTTTAGGTAAAAGGCTTAATACGTAACAAAAAGTACATAAAAATAATTGAAATCAACATTACTTTTGAAATCAAAATAATAAGGGGGTAAATAGATTATGCATGAGCTAGTTTGTTAATGCATGTTTCACTTTAAAAAGAAATAATACAAAAATATAAGCTAAGCATTTCAAAAGGATTAACATAAATGTTTTAAAATGAATATCTTTTTAATTCGGGAAGCAAATAATTTCTATAAATCAACAGAAATCTTTTGAAACGTTTTCACGAAAGGTCTGAAACTTATTTCAACGGCAGTTTTTTTTATGAAATTGGAAATCATTCGACATTTTTAGCATTTATAACCATAGTTTCTTTCGATAAAAAATGCTTAACTAATACTTTATATTATTTTGAATATACAATCGTTTTTAATTTTTTTCATTATTATAGTATATATATAAAACTTATCACTGTAGAATTGTTAAATTAAGAAGAGACATTATCACAACTGCACCACCTACAATGAAAGCTTTATTTGATTACAGTTGAGATCAAATCAGTTTTGGGTTTTCATGATTTTTGAACTGATGATGCATTTCCGAAATAAATGCAGGTTTCTTGTCGGGATGTCTCGATCAATACTAATTTTGGATTAAGAATCTATGACATGACGAACATACATTTTTTTCATATTTGATAGGTTTATAATTCTATTATATTTTTACGAACGTGTAATGTCGCTTCCCTTCAATGTTAGTGTTATAGTAAGAAAAATACATTTAAAGATGTTTTTAATGAATGCCGGGGTGGAAACCTGGCCAGTACCCCCTGACCTTTGTGACAAATTTGGCGACACAATGAATATTCTCGAAAATGCTCGAATTATGGAATTAAGGATTTAGGAACCAAAAAATGGAAATCTTACTAGAGAATACTATGTAACGTCACATACTGCAGGAAAGGATATAAATACCGAGCTACTCAAACGCGAAATCAATCACTTTTTGGAAGTTTTGTTGAAGTGCGAATTGTTCTGCGGTTAGACGCTGAGCTCTATTGTTAGCACTGTTGCTGTTGTTATTATTCTTGATTTGCAGTCTGCTTGTGCTGCTAATTTGTACAAATGCTGTTTTAATTGCTACCTGTGCTTCATGTTTTCTGGAATATTTGTGAAATAAAACACCCTTCTCCATTATCCTGCTTGTTGGAGAGCTTTCAGCATAGATCTACAGGAGAATTTTCGTAACATTTCTAAAGCTTATTAAAACATAGTTTTATTAAAAGCACAGTTTCCTTTACAAAAGATCTCGAATATTCAATCGGAGGTCTGTTTTTATTGCTACCTGTGTTTCTGGTTTTCTGAAATATTCGAGAAATAAAGAGCCATTCTCCATTATACTGCTTGTTGGAGAGCTTTCAGCGTAGATCTACAGGACAATTTTCGTAACATTCTTAAAGCCTATTAAAGCGTAGCTTTATTAAAATCACAGTTGCCTTTCCAAAAGATCTCGACATTTCAATCGGAGGTTGAAATATTTGGAATAAACTTCCAGCAGTCGTTTGAATCAATATTTCAATCTTTAGGTTGGTTGGCTTAAATATTCTCAGGCAAGTATTCTCTCGTCATATCAGTAAAATTAAACAAATTAAATTGGTATTATTCGTAAACACAACTTTTATATTATTGGAAACCAAAACAATTGCTGTTACACAGCTGAAAGGAAATTATAAGAATATATCTTTTGTTTGACGTTAAAGTCTAGCGCCTTCTATGTTTGTTTAATTTTATTGATAAATGGAGGAACAATTTGCCAGTGAATACTTAAACCACTGAGAATTTTCAAAATACATAAGCCTCTTAAAACTTTATACGAAGCAAGGACATAAATCTGATCTCTAGCGCTTTACCGCAATTTTAATAAAATTGTTAAATGCTATCACACAATTCTTGTTAAACAGTTTATCTCACTTTCATAAAGAATAAGAACGCATTATTAAAACCGTTTCTGTATTTCCTCAGGGCATCTATTGTTGCGAAAAACCATATTTTGTATCAGGAGTTATATAATTTAATAGTGGCATACGTAGAAAAAGTGAAAAAAAGTTGGACCAAGAAGGGGTAAAACATGATTTTTTTACGCTTTATGTCTTGTAGAAGGAAAATTGAGGACGATAAAGCTGTAGAAGCTCGATTAGACAAAGCATGCAAAGATCAGATTTTTTTATATGAGTATCAAATAAATTAGTCGTATGCACGAAACATAAATATAAAGCTGCAAACATAAGCATAATTAACTAAACATGCTGCAAGCATAAGCATAACTAACTAAACTTGCTGCAAACATAAAACAAACATTGCTCAAACAACAAATGATATAAAAAAAATGATGGGAGGCTGTCTTTTTCAAACAGCTTCTGATGTTAAAGGCATAGGACTACTTTACTCGCGTGACTCTTTTCCGATTTTCAATTTTTTTAAACTTCTGTTGTTACCCTTTGTCTATAAAATAAGACACTACTTATGTTTTTAACGTTCGTAAAATAAAACGCCATTTTCCATTAACCTGTTTGTTGGAGTGCTTTCGGCGTAGATCTACAGGAAAATTTTCGTAACATTCTTAAGATATATAGAGGATCGCGTCACCAATTCATGCGTATTTTTGCCCAACTTTGCGTCTCAGTAGTCGCTGTACTACATTTCTGATTTTCAATTTGTTTTGTAACTTCTGTTGCTACCCTTCATCTCTAAAATAAGACGTTAGTTATGTCTTTACATATGTAGTTACCGAGATATAGAGGATAACCCATACAGCGTTCTTTGTGGCGTTTTGGCGTGTGAATGAAATTCCTTCCTGAGACCCCAATGGGAGGAACGTAGTCCTACGTTAAGAAAGATTTTGCCAATTAAAAAATTTGCATTATATGCTTGGCATAATGAGTTAGACATCAAAAAATGTTTAATAACAATATGAAAGAAAAGCGAGCAAAAGCCATTGTTTCAAGAGAATAGCAATACTTTGAATAATCTAAAAAAATTTAGAACCTACCTAGAAAATTATTTAAAGAAATATTTACTTAAATTATATATGGAATAATCTTCTGGAAGTTTCTCCGACATGAATTTTCACATAGAATCATAGGAATTCTTTCGATACAAATTATGTTAACTGAAATTTGTCTTCGGATATATTTCTCAATGGCTAAATAATTTCTTAGGATATCCAAATATCAAATTCATTAATCCATTAATAACTTTAAATTAAAGAAATAATTTTGAAGTTGATTTCTTTAATCATTTGGAATCAGAAAACTGAAAAAATCGAATTACCGTTATGGGCTCCTTGCTGGAGACTTCTTTCCCGATAGTCTGCTCTGAAAATATCCATTCATCTAGGAATTTCTTGTACTCATCGTTATTTGGGTTGATAAGTCGAAACGCTGTAATATTCGACCTCCCAATGATATTCTGCGGCCAATCCACCGTATGAACATCCTATGAGGCAAGCATATACATAAACATTTTCATTAAAAGAAACGAATTTCATCTTGTTAACTAAACGCTAACTGAAAATACAAGATTTCAGATACAGTAGACTCCGCTGAATGTGATCACTTCGGGACTTAAAAATTTTGACAACATTAATCGATTGATAACAATAACCGAATAGGGTATATTTTTATCACATCTAGGATAAGAAACAAAGAGGAAAAAAAACTCTTCCTCATGGCTATCTATAATTTATTTCAGAAATAACAATTAAAAAATTCATTAATTGTTGCTTGTCGCCAATTATTCCTTAGCAGTTTATTTATATATTGCTCGTACACGTATTATTTTTTTAAAATTTGTTGAATGATGCTGCACGCCGCCTTCCAAAATATCAAGGGTTTGCCTTATTTCGTCGTTCGTTGGGGGTTTCTTCAACACATTCGTCCCCGTCGGAATCATCAACTTTTACTGCTCGGTCTTGCTCACAAACAGCTTGACAAATTTCCAAGTCTGTTAGTGTGGCAGCTACTGGAATGTCCTCGTCAATGGACATCCACTCTTCATCCTTTTCCTTCTGCATACCTTCAGAAGTTTCAATGGCAATTACCGACGGTCACGTCCCTGCCCGCTATATGGATGACCTTCAAAGAGAGGTCATGAAAAATAAACCCCGAAATTCTAGGAATATGTGGGGGAAAGTTGTTCCCATTTGTTTCTTTACAAGTGGAGCGAGAAATTCTACGAACGTCAATCGTTAAAGCTGTTTGAAAATGAGGGATCGGTCAATTCTCCACTTCAAAACTGATAACATTAAACGATGTAGTTAGTGTTCACACTAAACGAATAATTTTGTGTACATTTGAATACGTTGGTTCGGGACCAGAGGTGTTCAATATTATAAAGCGAATGATAACATTAGCAGTGATCACATTAAGCGGAATCTACTGTGTCTTTAAAAGTAAAAAAAGGACATCCTTTAAATGATTAAAAATTTTATAATGCGATATGCAATTTATCCTTCCTACGGAACAAGCATGTTCATAAAGTTTTATATAAAAATAAACGAATTTGATCTTGTTAACTAAACGCTAACTATAAATACAAGATTTCAGATAGTTTTAAAAGTAAGAAAGACATCTTTTAAAGGATTAAGAATTTTATAATCTAAAGTACAATTTATACTCCCTACGAGAGAAGCATATTCATAAATTTTTATATAAAAATAAACGAATTTGA
>BGPR01044905.1:0-12480 GCA_013235015.1 Araneus ventricosus | reverse complement strand
TTAATTAATCTTTATATTATATATATATTAATTGTTTTAATTATAATAATTAGTATTTAGTAGAAATTATAAATACATTATTTTAAAGACATTTCTTCCAAGAGAATGTCAAGATGGCGTTGTTCAGGGCAAGAACATCTAACACTGTGCAATGTGTATACTTTTGGCGAGGGATCTGGTTCATTGGTGGCATTACACTGGGGCGAACTGCTGTAGCAAAAGAGTTAAAGAATTTTTTATTAAACTAGTAAATTATGAAATTAACATTTGTACAATTTAAAGGTTTTGACATTTGTATTCAATTTAAATATAATTTGTATTTAGGCCAAACTTTGATGTACTATTTGATTGTAAAAGTAAATCTTAAATCATTTGCACCATCTGATGTTTAACTTATTTCCTATTAAACTATGCAAAGTATGGATAATTTATTAGGTATATGCAATACTTATTCTGTGTACATTACATTTATAGCAGAACATACATGCTCATTTCACTGAGTGTAAAATATTCTGTATTTTAAAAGATGAGCATTTGATCACCTACAAGGATAGATTAAATATATATATTGTAGAAAAATCGTCTCGTGGGTGTATGTGAATGCAGTCCAATAAGCAGGATTAAAAAAAATAAAGCACTTTATTTTACAAATATTCTAAGAAAAGAAACATGCACAAGTATTAAAACAGCACTTGTAAAAATTCACAACAGAGATTACCAATAAATCTCGACATAGCACTCAAAGGTTTCTTATTATCTCACCAGCTTGCTTGCTGATCAAAATCCAACTGACCACTCTTGGTTTGAGAGCTTGCTCTTATACTTTTTCAACAAGAAGTGATGTCATTATATAGGAAATGATGTGATCTCTAGAAGGTTCAATACATTTCTGGTTCACAGTAGAGATATATTCAGTTCATGATTTTTCTGGAAAATTCCTTTTGTCACCAAAGTCGCCAAATTTGTCTCCATGATTAGCATGTCAAGGAAACAACTTTACAGATTTATAACACTGCTCCCCTCTTCAAAGACTGCATGTCCCGGCAGTCTGATTACTTAGAACTATGATCAGTGGCCCAGTTATGGAGCTAGCTGATTAATATGAATGACTTTTGGTTGGGCGACCTCTGTACATTGTAGACAACATTGTTCAGTTTCTTGACAATAATATAAGGTCCTTCCCAGTTCTGTTGTAACTTCAGACTCGGATCTCTCCATCGCTTTGGGTTATACATCCAGACTAGATCACCCTCCTTAAAATGGTGGTCTGTTGCTCTGGAGTTGTAACGAGTTTTCATTCGTTCTCTGGCCAATTTAATTTGCTCTCTGGCAAACGCATGTGTGGCATTAAGCCTAAGGCCCAATAATGCGTGTTCTTTCAATAGTTCAGATAATCCGTCCTTTTTTGCATTTTCCAATTATTTATTTTGACGAACACTAAACACGACATAAACACATTCATTAACATGTAATTAACACAGCTGAATATTTAAAATAAGGAATTTTAAATCGGCAAGTTTACAGATTTCATTGTTTGGTCCTCACTCGTTCAGGTTTTTCCCAGACTGATTGAATTCTCCATCAGATAGAGAAGGTGCATGCTAATAATTTCCCATTTTAGGGATTAATGTGTCTCAAGTTGCTAAAGCATGTATGCTATCCAAATGTCCCTCTAAATTTTTCATGTATTTATTTGGCGAGGAAGGCATTTCACTGGGTCGTCCAAAGAGAATATCACAAGGCAATCGCAGCGTTCAACCAAAAAGCATTTCTACTGGAGTCAATCCTGTCACTTCATGTTCCGCTCTCCTATAAGCCAAAAGAAAGAGTGGCAAATGTGTATCCCAATCAGGCTGATTCTTCCAGACAAATAAAGACAGATGATTTATAATCGTTCGATTAGACCTCACGACCATTCCGTCAAACTCGGATGTAACGCTGTCATTCGAGTCTTCAGGATTCCCAAAAGCTTGCAAAGCTTAGTAAAGAGCACGGAATTAAAATTTGTACCTTGATCTGACTGCATTATCATAGGCACGCCATAACATGAAATCCAGCTTCGAACAAGTTATTCAGCCACAGTCGAGGCCTCCTGATCTGGGCTGAGAACTGCTTCAGGCCACTTGGTAAAATAGTCCATTAATACTAGGACATACTTATTATCCTTTGTTGTTACAGGAAAAGGTCCCAGGATATCCAAAGCAATCCTTTTGAGTGGTGTGCCCACATTATAGCGCTGCCAGCGACCTTTAGTTCTTGTTTTAGGTCCTTTTTGGGCTCCGCAAGCGGTGTTCTCTACACCATTTTTCATTGTCAGCACAGAGTTGATCCCAATAAAATCACTCTCGTGTTTTACTTAAAGTTTTCATAACTCCAAAATGCCCACCACTTGCACTGTCATGAGTAGGGCTGGGCGATGACCAGACTTGACCATCGCGATATATCGTCTAAGATATATCAATATTTATTTTTTGAGATATCAAATTGTAAATCGTCTCTTCACAGAATACTTAATCAGAATTCATCAAAATAAAGGAATTTTCTGTTTATCTTACTTAATTTATGTTTGATATAATAAAAATATTCGAGCTTTTCCCTCCAATAAAATAATAAAATATAATAGTGTTAAAATCTCTTCAACAAAGTGTTACAATAGCATTTCCTTTAAGTCGTATATATATTAGTACTTCACATATATATTTATATATGAAAAAAAAGGAAATGGAATTTATTTACATGTTTCAAAGTTATTCGATTATAAATACAAGCTTGAAATCTTAGATTAAATTTTCACAATGACCAATATTATAATCAAAGAAACTTTTATTGTCGCAAATATTCTTATAAGTTTAATATTAAATATAAATTTCGTAGACATGTCAGTTTAAATGCTTGATATAAGAGTGGTGGAATTTTACATTAAGGTACCAACATCCATTCCATCTATCCCTATTATATCAGTGTTATGGACACTACATATAGTAGCATTTTCGAATAGTGTCATTAACGCCTAATCAATCATAGTAGATCTTTGACAAGTCAGGTTAGGTAGTGATTAGAGTAGGTTTGCTAGAATTGGCTGTTGTAAATAATATTTGGCAAGCGGACTGAAAAATATAGTTTGATTATCTGGACATAATAATTATGGGTATTTCAGAGTCTTATAAACATTGATGTAGTTGTAAATTAAGCAATGCCGGAACACTCTAATCTGGGTGATAAAAATCACATTGTTTTTAAGGCAGTTTTTACAATTTTTTCTTATTTATTTCCATAAAAGGAGCAGCACCGGAACAGCATTCCAGCTCCACTACACCCCTGTTTATATAAATCTGAAAGAAGTTTTGTCAAATTAGTTAACATAACAATGAAATCTGAACTTGCGGCAGAAGGCATTAGAGTTCTTTATTTTCACCGATATTTCTTTAATTTTTATGAAATCTAAATCACTTTGCTAAATGTGAATAAAAGATTGATTAAACAAATGAATTAAAATGTAAATATCACCAAAACTGAGGAAATTAAATACCTTTCGATTACAGAAAGTCGTTATATTTCAGTAAAGTAACAAATTGATAGTTATCTAAAAAAAAATTAATTGGTAGAAAGTTTTTTTATTTGTATCAGCATAGGTATATTATATATGTGAGAAAAAATATCATTTCCATGATTTTCCTTGTATATTTTTGTTTAAGTTCATTACACAACAGTAAATAAAACACATAAGGTAGAAGTAATCCAAATCTGTCTACATTTTATCCAGCAGCAGTCAAATTTCGTCAAATCTAATTTTTAGTAGTAGATTTTCTATCTATCTCTTTACAATTTATAAAATTTTAGAAATTATTCCAGTTGTCGCATGATTTTCCATTTATTTTATTTCAGTTTATCATGATTTTTAGCTGATGGATTAGAAAAAAGTCCAGCTGGTACTTTAGCTTCAATATAAGTATCATCAAATCCTGCTAGTTTACGCTAGTTAATTAAAGCTGAGCTGTATATATTAAAATTATTATTCAATTGAAATGAATCATATAAAATGATATTCGATATTGAGTTTATACAAGATTAATTTGACGAAATAAAAAAAAAGTAACTGTTCAGAAATTTTAGAGAAAAAAAAAGTGTGTCAGAATTTATAAAAGTAAATAATTTAAGTTGGAAAACGGAGCAGAGATAAATCTGTAAATGAAAAATAACTATATTCAATATTGTGAGAAGAATCTAAAGGAAAACTGCGTAGGAAAAAAATAAATAAATAAAACACAGAAAGAAAAAAATATTATAATTACAGTAAAGCAAGCAAATTTCTGTTCGGAAGTTACATAGTTCAGGGTTTGGCAATCTATCGCCCTAAGTTAAGATTTGGCGTTGAAATCGCGAAAAAATCAATCGTGGTAACCAGTCTCTCTGGCTCAAGTCGAGATTTGGCGTTTAAGTGGCGATAATATCGCAGGAATCATAATGGCGATGATATCGCAGGAATCATAATGGCGATGATATTGCCAGAATCGTGGTGCGATAATATTGCCAGAATCCTGGTGGCGATAATATCACCAGAATCGCGATGATATCGTGAAGGGTTTCAAAGCACACGAACAAGTTTGTAGTGATTGACAATCAATCATCCTATCTGATTACTTATAAATGAGTCCAGATGGTCGATAAGGTTTCGTGTGTTGAAGAACGGATAGCGAATTCCTTTTTCTTGGAATCGAGAGAGGGTAGTTGGAAGGCAGAGAAGACGGTTGGAAGGCAGAGAAGACGGGCAGAACTTGGTACTTCGAACGACGCGTAGGTGACACGTTTCGATAGCCGCTATATCGATATTTCGATTTTTTAATAAATCGATTTCTTTCGAAATATTGATTTTTCTTCGATAAATCGAAAATCGGCACAGCCTTAGTTATGAGTCTCTGGCAGAACTTCTGGAATTCTACTCTTTGGGAAAATTAGTTGCCATCAGCAGGAGCTTCCATCATCACTCTCCCACCCACGGTATAGAACACCATCCTTAAGATGTAAGGAGTCCCAAAGAGCCCAGTATTGTTTTGTTGCAGGACTCTCTGGAGCGATTGCTTACCAAGATGGTCGATTCTCCAAATTTAGTTTCTTCTCCAGAATTGGTTTAATAGCAAGATCTTTTAGCTGCGCCTTTTGGATCTCGCATGAAGACCAGGGATCTACAGTTGTCGTTGTTAAAACTTTCACGGAAATATCTATCTCCATTCCAAGTTTTCTCGGCATTCGTGCAATGTTTGCAGCTTTCTTTACAGGGTCTTCGAGAGTGGGCATCTGCATTTCCGTGAGAGGTCCCTTTGCAATGCTGGATTTCAAAATCATACTCCTGAAGTCTTTGGATCCAGCGAGCTATCTGACCTTCAGGTTCCTTAAAATTCAAAAGCCATCTTAAGGAAGCATGATCGTCCGCAGAAGAAATTTCCGTCCATAGAGGTAGTGATGGAAATGCTCTATAGATTTAACAATGGCTAATAATTCTTTATATGCAACACAATAATTTCTTTCTGGTTTCCCAAGCTCTTGCTGAATTAAGCGATGACACGTTCTTTGTTTCCAATTTTCTGAGAAAGCATGGCTCCTATTCCTTCATTACTAGCATCCATATCCAAGATAAATTCCCTGTTAGTCTGGGGATATGTCAACGCAGGGGAAGTTATCAAAGCTTGCATTAGACTATTGAAAGATTTCTCACATTCTTCTGTTCAATTAAATTTTTATTTAGTTTGTTAATTTATGTAGAAGTCTTGCTATTGTGGAGAAATCTTTCATAAAACGACGATAATAAGAGCACAGTTCAAGGAAACTTCGGATATCGTGTACTGTCTCTGGACGAGGCCAATCAACTACTGTCTTAATTTTCTCTGGATCGCTTTTAACTGATTCTGCTGAAATAACGTGTACCTCCTTTCGGAAAAATCTGCATTTCTTGGGACTTAACTGAAGGTTGGCTTTTTGTAGCCTCTGGAATACTTTACGAAGGTTATTTAGATGTTCTTCAAATGTTCGTCCTACTAATTATAATGTCATCTAGATACACTAAGCAGGCTTCAGACGATAGTCAACGTAATACTGTCTCCATTAGTCTTTCAAATGTGCCTGGGGCGTTACAAAGTCCGAAAGGCATACCTTAAATTGCCAAAGTCCTTGTCCAGTTGTGAATGCTGTCTTTTCTCTATCTTCAAGTCGGATCTCCACTTGCCAGTATCCACTTTTCAAATCCAGTTTCGTAAACCATTGGCTTCCATTTAAAGCAAACAGGGTGTCGTCTGTTCGTGTTAGAGGATAACTGTCCTTTTTCGTAATTTCGTTCAGTTTCCTATCGTCAATACAGAATCGTGTCGATACATCTTTTTTTTAACTAGTACAATAGGCGAAGCCCAAGGGCCTGACCATTCCTCAATTATTCCGTTGTCAACCATTTTTTTAAGTAGTCGCTCTGCTTTTTCTTTCTTTGCAAGAGGCAAACGTCTGTGAAATTGCTTGATTGGTGGATGATCACCTGTATTAATTCTATGTTGTCATATTGCAGTAGCCGACATCAGTCATATGTTGAAAACAAGTTCTGGAATTCTTTAAATAATTTTCTTACAGCTATTCGCTGCTCTTCATTAAGTCCTTCAATGTTTTCTAAGGTTGATGGGAGATGTTGTACTCCAGAAAATTCTTGAGGACAAGGGACGATATCCACCACTGGTTCCCACGTCGCAATAACAGCTCCTTTGTCCAGAATCTTGGGTTTAATGTTCAAATTCAGAACTCGAACGGGGATGGCTTCCTTTTTCAAATCAACGAGTGTGGCCGCCACAAGGACATCTTTCTGGGAGACTTGGCTAGGAAAGTCCGTTATGGTATATCTGAACTGTCCAGACACTTCGGGAACTCCCTGGATAAGACATTCTGATCTTGCTGGTATTATAGTTCTCTGTTTTGGCCAATACGGAGCACGACTTTGAATTCTGTACACAGGCTAAAAACAGAGGAATTTCCGCTCCCCCTGTCAGTATCTCGTTCTTCTCCAGGTCTTTCCAGCAACACTACTGTTTATTAATTTTTCAAAGCCTGTTGAAGAAGAATTCAAATTTATCATCTCTTTCTCTACTCCTATCATCCACCGCGCCATCTCGATTGATCTGACGTGTCTGGAAGTCTTCGTAACAGTTCTCGCAGCCTCATATTTCGTACTATATGCCAGAGCGGATTTCGGATCTTTTGCGTCCATCAATCTGGTTGACTGTTGCGTGTCTTCGTCTCTGATGGCATCAACGAAGTACTGGGCTGCTAAACTTTCCCGAACATCCTGAGGGCACTCGGCGTGGGCCAGGCTCATTAGTCGTTCCACATCGGCTGCCAATACTTGAAGTCTTTCTTCTGACTTCTGTCGTCTTCTTCAATCTTTCTTTTTGCACCTTAGACTTCCTCTTCTATTTTACCTATGCATCCGTCAACATGATTCTTAATTCCTTCTCTAGACATGTGCTCTCATCTCTTCTTTGCCAGCTCGTATTAGATCCTTCATTTCTTTTTAAACTTCCTCTATTCTCTCTTGTCCGGATCGCATTTCTTTTTGAACTTCCTCCATTTTCTCTTGTCCGGCTTCCATTTTCTTTTTCAATCGGGCTTCCATCTCTTCTTGTCCAGGTTTCATCTTTTTCATCATGGCTAGTAGCATCTCGAATTTTTCATCCATTGCTCTGGTCCAAGGCATACTCTGGAAAATCTTGAACCTGTTTCTGACACCAAATGTAGAAAAATTGTCTTATGGGTGTACGTGAGTATGCCGCCAAGTCGCCAAATTTGTCGCCAAGATTAGCATGTCAGGGAAACAACTTTACAGATTTGTAACAATATATATATTCCAATAGACATAGAATGTAGCACTAAATATTGATTCTTATATTTTTGTGTACTGAAATATTAAAAATGGATTTAAAGTCGTCTCAAACAGTGTAAAGTATCCTTTCTGTCATTCTTGAAAAATCTGCCATTCTTATAATGAAATGACATGCTGCTATTTTAATTAATTTATACTAGGGAAATCATTTTGGATTTTACTGTGTAAATGTTAATTTTTTCATTTTAGGTCTTTTGGAGTAGTATTGTGGGAATTACTAACACGAGAAGTTCCATACAAAGATGTAGATTCTTCAGCAATTATTTGGGGTGTTGGTAATAACAGTCTTCATCTGCCTGTTCCAGATTCTATTCCAGAAGCATTTCGAATACTGTTAAAACAATGCTGGTGAGAAGATTCATAATTGATTACTGTTTTTTTATCTCTGAAACATTAGTCAATAATTTTACAAAACTATGCTAGTTAGAGTAAGAATGAAGCAGTTATAAACACAAATTTTCATATATGTTATTGAATAGGTGTGAAATATTTTTAAAAATAAATGAAAGTTTATTAACTTATTTTTGTATATAAATGCAATATCAGCAATGTATGAGGAAATAGTGATACATTTTTTCACTCATTTAATGCCCAACTTATCACTATTTTTTTCTTATAACTAGAACTTAAAATTTCACAGATGTTTTCTTTACACTTTGGAATTAATAATTTGATAAGAATAAAGGGAATTGAAAAAAATTCATAAACCTCGAAGTTTTCTGTAATTTTTTTCTTTTCATTATTTTCTCTCTGTGTTGAGCAGTTTTGCTTGAAGATTTTCTGTTTCAATTATGTAGCTCTAACGGAAAAGAATTCTAGAAATCTGGGGAAGTATTTGGTGGAGTCAACATGATAGCATTTTTTAAAAATTAATATCTTATTTTAAAATAACACTATAAACTTATGAGAATGGGAATAAATTTGAACTCTGATTAGGTGATTAAGATGTTTGATACTCTGAAGTATTAAATAGGCTGATATTTCATATATTATTGATATCATTTAATTTATTTAAGTACTGAATTCAAAAATTATAATTAAGATATATCAAAATCCCTGTTAAGAACTATTTTAAATTTCAGTTTTTAGCCATCTTATTTTGCTAGTTGTATTTCAAATAATTTATACATAAATTAGGATTCACAAAAAATAAACAGTTACTATAAATAGTTTTAATTATCATAATTAGTATTGATAACTGTTTTGAAATGAATTATTTCTTATAACTGATTTTCTTATTTTTATGCAATAGGAGTTCAAAACCTAGAAACCGGCCCTCATTCCATCACATTCTTTTATACTTGGATACTGCTGCTCATGAACTTATTGGTGTTTCAAAAGAGAAATTTTTACAAAATCAAGTATGCTTTTTTTTTCTCTAGTTTTGATTCTTTGTGTTCCTGTTACAAGTAATATGTAGTTTGTACTGTTAGCTTTAAAAACTGAATGCAATATGAGGAGTTTTCTCCAAGAAAAGTGAATAATTTTGACTAAGCATTATTTTGCCACCCATTCTTATGGAATAGTTGTTGAAGTGTTAAAAAAGACATTCCCAATTGTTCATACACCTAACTAAATAATGATTTTCCGTTTGGCAACTTGATTTTAAGTAACTGAATGCATTCACAATAAAAATGAACCAATCCCATTTGTTCCGAGTCTGGACAAATTGGTCAAAATCAGGAATAAGAGGTTGCAGTCACCAAAAAAAAAAAAAGAGTGCAAGAAAGCTGGTCTCACAAACAAGTTTCTCTTAAAAGGGGCATTGAAGAAGTTGAATCTCTAACTTTATCATGTTCATTTCATTCAAGAACTAAAAGCATCTTATTTGTTTAAACAGTTGCATTTCTGTCCATGACTCAGATTACTGAAAAAGCTTGATATTGTATTTTTATGGATAAATCTTAGTTTCATCCAGGGACTGTGTTAATAGCCAAAGCAGATGAATATGGATCAGAGAAAATCCAATCAATCATGAGAGACCTCTACATTCATCAAAAGTCATGGATTAATGTGCAAAAAGACAGGAAAACCTTTTTTTTTATATATATATAAACAGATATCGGATGGAACTGTCTATATCAATATCATCCAGCAATTGATTCTGTTGCTTCATTAGGGTGGCAGCTTTTATTTGTTGCAGTAGGGTGTAACAACCTGCTGTACATATATTGAGAGAATATCATTTCTTGCAGACTTCTTAACCCTCCCTTCTGGACCATTTTTTGTATACCAACTTAATCCTAAAGGATTCTAGCTCCCAAAGTCTCCTGGTTCATCCCTCTCAGATTTCCTTAATTGCAGTCATCTAAAAGCACAAGTTTATAGAAACAATCAACTTTCTATTGATGAACCCGAAGCAAACATTGAAAATGAAATCTTAAAATAACTGTTTGTATGGTGAGAAAAGTGACCTCAAATTTTGGGAAACACATTGCTGCATATATGTGAGGAAAAGAGTTAGATTTTAAACATGTACTGTGACAGTGTGTTCAAGGTTTTATTATTTTGTTCTTCTGAATAACCCCTCTTTCGATTTAGTTCATGGCTTTTAGTTTGATTCATCTTAGCATTTTTGTAATAAAATATTTTTGTATGGATGACGTGAATTTCTAATGGCCCTGAAGTGTTATATGTACTATTTTGTTTATTCACCTGTTGTTATAATTTCATTTATGTAAACAAATTATATAAATATTTTAGTCTAGATGGCGAAAAGAAATTGATGAATACATGCAGAACTTCCAAGATAAGGAAAGTCGTGTCCCTTTGGTTGAAGAAGATTTAGTTAAACAACGTAGAGAAGAGTTACGCCATGCTCAAGACATTCGAGAACATTATGAAAGAAAGTTAGAGAGAGCTAATGACTTGTATATGGAGCTGGCAACTTGTTTACTTCAACTAGAACAAAGAGAAAAAGAACTTGTTCAGTAAGAGTGTTAGAAGTTTATCTTTTGGTCTCCATTTAAGATTTTGTGAAGGCTTTTTATGTTACTTATGATAAATTAGATAGAATAAATTTAGATAGTTGATTCTTTATATTATGTTTTGTAAATGATGAATTTAGTTTCATATTAATGATTAAAATGAACAAAATGTTTATCTAAATTTAATATTTTTATTTACTTTAAGACGTGAAGAAAGTTTGCAGGGCTCTAAACATGGACAAGATAAAGCATGTAAAAGAAATATAGTTAGGCCTTTACTTCGAGCTCATGAAAGACTTACTAAAAAGCGTTCTCGCAAAAGTTCAAGTTCTCTTAAAAGGTAAATATTTAAATTAACTGTTTTGTTTGTTGATATGTTCTTGGAATTGATTTATGGTATCTTACTGAACGCTAAATGCATTGTACATAAAAATAATACATGACTTAAATTATGTGTCTGGATGTATTTTATTAGAATCTTTTGTTTTGTAAATGGAATATTTTTATAAAAACAGAGAACTGAAAAGTTAAGTTAAAATAACTAGTGCTGCAATTTGTGAGACTTTTGAAATATTGAAACCTAGTCTTTAATTAAACTTGTGCATGCATTGCTTGTTTACTTTAATCTCTTAAAAGTTATTTTCTGCCATATTGTGTCCAAGAATAAGCACATTTTTATTAGCAGTTTTGTAATCAAATTGATTTTATAAATTCAAATCAGCAGTCAGAACAGTTACAAGTATTAACTTTTGATTGCGGATTTAAAAAAGGACCTGAAAACTAGTTTACACTTGTTTTGCTATCCAACATTAAATAGACTGATAGAGCCATTTACTAGAAACATTGCAAAGTAAATAAAGTGAAAAATCAGTGGATTGGTTTTGAAAAATCACCTGCCCGAGCGGTGTTCAGGCAAATCAGGGAAGTCCCCTTTCGCAGTGTCCCGTCGAACTGTTAAGTGGTTAATAAAATCCTAGTGCCTTTCGAATGAAAACTTTTTAAAGATCATGATATCCAAATTAATAACTTTAATAAATAAAAAAATTCTGTTGTAAAATGCTGGTTTTGAGTTTCTATAAATTGATTAAAGGTGTATTAATGGGTCTGATAAAAAAATACTGTACAAAATATGTCCCTCTTTCTCTTCCATTTTTTATTTACAACCTGTATGAACATAATGCATAGAATAAAGGTGACACAAGTTCATTATTTTGAGGGAAGTCATTCTGAATGCATGCATGCCCATAATATAAAACTAAATACTTTTTTTAAATATGTGTTTGTAAATGGTTCTGTAAAAAAGAAAGAGTGTTTAAAAAATAAGTTTTTTGCTTCTTTTGCCTATAATTTTTGAGTCGGAAATAGGGTATTTCTTTCAATTATGAAAGTTACTTGATATATTTTAATTTTAGCCCAGATGATCAGACTTTGAATTCTGAAATACCTCAAGCTAAAAGAACTCCACCTCAGCTATATATAGCAGATCCTGTCAACAGTCAATTTCCAGGGCAGTCAGCTGTTTATGTAGCTGAAATCCCTCCAAAGCAAGAATTTGAGGTGTTTTGTGATGAGACAGTTCCAAATTCTTATGGGCATCAAAAGAATTCCTCAAAAGGCCACCTGCCTTATAGGCCAGCTGTA
>BGPR01044904.1:0-11609 GCA_013235015.1 Araneus ventricosus | reverse complement strand
TAATGAATTTCTTTTTCAGTGTACTACCACAGTAAGTAGCTATTAATATCTTACTGGCAGCATAGATTACTCTTTAACATTTAGGTTACTCCTTAACAATTATGTTCATCAATGTCATTCACTTTTATGCTTAGAGAAGCAGCTTAATCAGAAGTGGGAAATGTTCAAAATTGGAAAAATTATTGAAAACATATATAAATTTTTATTCATATTTTTAAGGATTGATATCTTTAAGCTAAAGCATTAGAAGGTGATATACGCAAAAAAGTAATTAGAAATTAATCCGGATCTGAACTCGGTCTGTAAACGGTTAATGCCGCTGTGGCACGGATAAGTTGTTTCCTTAATAGTCTCCTTTTTTTCTGACATGTTTGGTAAAACGAAATAAATTGATTCGAATAAAGTGAAATTTCATTTATCTCGTTAACTTAAAGTTCCAAGCAATCTCGCCTGTGTCTTCAGATATTTGTTGCGTGTTGTTACGCTGCGATGCGGTCGATGAGATTCTGCTGAAAGATCACGAATACTTTATTTACTTGAATCTTCTAAAAGTTGTAGATTTGCCTGTAAAATATCCTGGAAGGAAAAATTGTTTGTTTTAAAGATAATATTTTACAAAAATAATTTACACACAAAACTTATACCATTGCAGAATCATCTATTTAAAGGAATGCGATTACAACGCAACTCGCCATAAGTAGATTTTATGGAATCTGCATGATGCAGGATTCCGATTACAAAACAGCTGCGAGAGAAGATGTTCCTTACAAAAAGCACAGATGTGCTGGTGTTAAGAGCAGATTGATTACAAAACAATAATAAAAAAGAGAGAGAAAACATAGTAGTAACCACTGACGGTGATGCTGAAAATACAAGCATTGCAGAACAGCAAAATCACAGAAAAACGCATTAATATTGAAAGAAACAGAGAAAAATAATAGAAAAGAGAGTACGGAACTTAAACATTTAAAGCTAGAATTCAAGACAGAAATGATAAATTTCGGGTGGAAACACATTTACCTGACCCGCCGATAGAATGAACGCTTCTCAGCAGGATGAACTGCAGATCATACAAAACATGCCTTTTCTTATCGTAATAAGTACACATGGGGAATTAAGGATATCAATCACTCGTATTGATTTAGAAATAGAACCAACGCAAAATCAATTACCAAAATTATGCAGACACTTGTTCTAAAATTTTTTGAGCAATTCCAAGCAATTAATTAATCCATTCACAACAAATAAGCAGTCTCTTATCGAAAGTAAACACATCCGTTTTACAAATGGATATAGAGATAATATGGTAAGATTTCCAAAATATTAAGGAATTCAGTAGATTTAAAAAGAGAAAAAAAAATTTGAGACGAAATGAAACTGCAGCCTTCTATAGATATACTAAAATTGGAAAATTGTCAAAAAAAAATACATCAGAAAGAATGGACAAATTCATATTCATAAAAGTTACTCGAATTTTTGTTTTCTTTAATGCTAAGCAGAAATATCGTTACAACACTCAAAATACTTCCACTTTAGCTGGGCTTTCACGATTAGTCCAATCCAATGCATTTGACCCAAAGACCGGTTTATATTCAACCGATTCAAGTCGATCTATGTAGGTGGATATTTCCCAGCATCTCCAAAAATGCAGTATCGGTCGCTTCAGACGAAGATAGCAGACTTATTGCTGTAGCTACCTGGTTTTAATATAGACACTAATATTGCAGTTTTCAATGCTTCTAGAAAATAATGGAGTTAAAGAAAAAAGTTGACCAAGACAGTGATTTTAATGTTAACTTTTCAACAGAATGTTTTAGATTTTATAAATTCATGGACTTTGGCTGTTTTTAAGTTTACCTAAGTTTTTCACTATTTCAGATGCTTTGCAGGGGATTCTGGGAGAAGTTACAGTTTTTTTAAATTCTTAATTGTTTTTCGTAACCATATACTTAGTACATGTGGGATCACCCATTGTTTCTAAATTGCTTTTCAAAATTATTTTCTATCTCATTAGCTTTTTCTTCATCCATTTTGGAAATAAAATCTTTAGTTTCGATGGAGGGGGCATTTTAAGTTTGTCCTTGGTGTAATTTTAAATTATTTTCCAATTAGTGACATCACGTGGGGTAACTGAGGTGATATAATCAGCCCATCTTCTAGTATCTCTATCTTCATAGAGTTTTTTAGATCGTTTTCATCATTGGAATGATTTGAAGTATGAGAAGCTTCCATGGAATTATTTTTGCTGCTATTATTTACACCTGTATCATACATCTATATTATATCTGCAAGAAATTAGTGCTGCACTTCAAAGTGATTCGTGATAAAGTTGAACCACAAGTAACCTGTCCCAACCTCCACTTGATCAATGAAATCGTTCAAAATTTTCAAAATACGGTCGTTTGAAAGGCGTACAGTCTACACGCGATGCAACAGTTTTGAAATCGTGACAAAAGAAATGTGCGTTTTATGGGTCCTGTTCTTTGCATTAAAGTGGCATATATGTCTATTTGCATTATATCTATTTTGCTTTACATTTATGCCATTTAATTTATCCCGTATTTCATACCATTTTTTTATTTAAGAACTCCAAATTCGAATTTTGACGCTAGGGAAGTTGCAAGATTTTCATTGCGTATCAAATATTTATTTTATTATAACTAGACGCCACTTTTATTATTAGAGATGTGGACATTTTGAAGTTAAGTAGAAGTGCAGGACTTTGAAGGGAAGCCTAAAATTAATAATTTTAGTAATTCCCTGAAGAATGGGACCACACATATTTTGTATGGAAGAAATACACCTGAGACATTCAGACAATTATACAATTTCGATAAACACCACTTACAGGTTAGACAGAATACTGTAGACTGGATAAAACTTTTTGCCAACATTAACTGAGCACTCCTTCATAAACCTCGCATTTATAGTAATAATGAAATTGAGAGTGAAATAGAAAATTTTAACCACATAATTAATACTGCAATAAATATCAACAGCATTTCAAGGAAAAAATTATCTCAAATTATAGCAATCTTCACAAGGGACAACTGAAGTAATTGAGAAGCAAATTAGTACCCATACAATTTTACATTTCGAAAAATAAAGATTACACAAAACGGAGAGTTCAGTTAATAAATTAAAGGAGGAAAAAATTAAATTGCACAATTAAATAGCAACAACAGACAGAAGAAAACCTCTTGGAAGAGCTTAACCTTGAAGACAATTACTTTTCAAAATGGAAAGAAAACTAAATAAGAAATACATAAAAATTTTTCCGATTTTAGATCCCTCAATCTTAGTTTACTTTAATTCATAGAAAGTGCAGTACCAAAAGGTCGTTGTATATTTTAAAAGGTGATTGAAGCTCATAGGTAGGGATGGGGAAAACCTACCTTGTTTAAACCAAAAAAGAGGGTTTTTTTGGTTTCTGTTAACCATTTTTTTTTTGCTTACGTTTTCTTCCCGATTATAATCGGTTATTTATTTTAAATCAAATAACGGGGTAAAAAAAACCGTCAAAATCAGCTATCAAAAGATAGGCTCGATTTTAGGTTCGAATTATGAAGGTTTCAAATTCATCATCTTAGGCCATTCAACAGCTACCGCTTCCTAGAAAAGGACATTGAAATAGTCTAAAACAGTCATAGCCAAGCTTCCATAACTCGATTAGTTTTGGTCGAAGATGTGTGGAGCATTTTGTTTAAATATTCAGTGCGCCAAAAATATTTTAATAAATATGATTAATAGTACTGGGGAATGTATGAAAATTTAAACATAGTTATTTTTTATTAATTTACATATAGACGAAAACCACACAAAATACGATTAATTACTTCTGTAATCTCTAATTTCTTTTATTATTTGTCTACAATACTTAGTACAATTCTTAAAATTTTGTCTACAATACTTACTTTTTGTATTACTTACTAATTTGTTATTATTACTTATTGTATATAATTACTTATTTATAATCATTACTTATTACATTATTTACTTATTTATTGATATTAATTATTGTATTAATACTTGTATATTATAATAAATAAAAAATTTTGTCTATAAAAGTTTCGTTTTTTAAAAAAACCGTAAACCGGTTATTTTTTGCAATAACCGCCATCCCTACACATTGGTTTTGATAATTCATGCATATTAAATGATATTTCTAATTTGTGTTTATCAGCCGGGATATAAAAATCCAAGCTTTATATGAAATCCGATCCAAGTTGGATAAAAGCTTGGAGCTTTCCTAAATTAAAATTATAAATAGAAAATTATTGCATTAAAAAACTGGTAGAACTTTATTAATACATCAATGCGTTTCGAGACTTTTGCTTTTTAAACCTCCTGGAAAATGATTACAGATGTGAATTATTCTAAAGCAAATATATTTAAGTAATACTAAAAGCTAAATACTCAAGCTAAATTATTTCGTAAGAAAATTGTCAGTTTTCAAATTAGCTTCATACCAGCATTAATTATAGAATGGAAAAGAGAACATGGAATCACTAACGCAAAGGGCGACCGCTACAGGGTGATAAAGTGAACAATACAAGTTTAATGACATAAGGTTCACAATATCATTAACAACACCGATGCGCTTGCGTAACATTATTCATAGAGTTCGAGGATACATTCATATCCAAATCATGAATAGATTTCCGTGGCTAGGCTTTGGTTTCAAAATATTTGATTTCCAGATTTTCGTTTTTCTCATTTCTTAATAAGTTTACATTCTGCTGAATTGAAATTAGGATAGGCTTTATCGTGTTTTTGCTCATTAAGTCTTTTTTCTAAGGAATGCAACTCATCCGTTGGAACTCCAGATGCGAATGCATGCCTTTCCGGCGCAGCTAAGTTTTTTCCTAATATCCTCTCTGCCTGACATTTTGCGTAAAACCAAACAAAATGTTCAGAATAAAGTGAAATTTCATTTATCCGGTTAACTTACAGTTCCAGGCAATCTTAACGGTGCCTCCTTATATTTGTTTCGTGTTGATTACGTTGCGATGCGGTTGATGTCATTTTGCTGAAAGATAGCAAATAGTTTATTTGCTTGAGTCTTCTGAAAGTCTTTGATTTGCCTGTAAAATATTTAGAAAGGAAAAATTTCTTTAGTTGAAGAAAATGTGCAGAACATTCTAGAGAAAATTCTATGAATCAAGCTTCGAAATTCTTACGGGATTACAGCTACCCGATGCTGGGTGTATTTTTCCAAATAAGACTAAAAAGACTTTCGTTAACATGTATTTACTTCACAAAAGACTGCACAAAACACACATACACGTAAACGTATTACTGTTGCTGAGATCACAAGAAATTCTGAATACAAAATTCAGCTTGCAGGCTGATGACACTTACAACGCCACAAAGCGGTCGGTTTTATACACGGAGGTTCTCTGTAAGTTATTTTTTGAAAATAAAAGGATACACCAGATAAAGTGAACAATATAAGTGTGATGACATACTAATTTACAATAACATTAACAACATAGTTGAGCTTGAGTAACATTATTCTTAGTGTTAGAGGATACATTCATATCCAAATCATGAATAGATTTCTGCGGCTTGGCTTTGGTTTCAAAATATTTTCTTTCCTGATTTTTGTGATTTTGCTAATTTTTAGTAACTTTAAATTCTGCTGAATTGAAATTACGATAGGGATTTTACGTGTTTTCTGTTTGGCTGATTGAATCTTTTTTTCTGAGAATTCTAACTCATCCATGGAACTTGAGATGCGAATTTATGCTGTTCTGGAAGGGCTAATTTTTTTCTTTAATAGTCTCCATGTTATCTGACATTGTCATAGAAACCAAAGACAATGGTCAGAATAAGTTGAAAGTTTATTTATTATTTTTCCAGGAAATCCCGTCTTTGCCTCCAAATATTTGTTGCGTGTTGATTACATTGCGGTGAGGTTTATAAGATTAAACTGATAGATAGAGAATATTTTATTTACTGGAATCTTCTGAAAGTCCTTAATTTGCTTGCAACATATCCAGGACGAAACAATTGCTTTTGTTAAAGAAAATTTTCAAACATTCAAGAGAAACTTTTTAGAATCAAATTTCATAAGTCTTAGGTGAAATATCTATCTGATGCCGGATGTCGTTGTCAAATTAGACTAAAAGCCTTTTATTAACATGTATTTACTTAACAGAGGCAAAACTATCTACTAGTGTAAATGTTTTGCCAGAATAATTTTTTTCTGAAAAAGTAACGAATATTATAACAAGCGGCATGTAAGACACACGACAGATAACTGACCTGCAGTCCAACTTTATTTTGCTATAACAGGAGGTAGTCCCTTCCGGGGACAGGCACTCCGTTAAACAAGTTATATGATATTATGTCAATTTTAGTACATTTGGATGTCACTGGGATTCTATTTGGGTATGTACCTCAAAGAATAGAAGTGAATTTATTACATCCAAATCCACTTCATGAAGGAAGCGAAAACTGAATTCATCTAAACGATCATATTACAAGTGTTGTCATAAATTATTGAACCCATTTCATAAATAATATTTTTAAAAACCCTTTAATGTATCAACTTCGTTCTTTTTAAATGAGAGAATATCTCAATTTTTAAAAAAAAATCGAAATTATCAGTCTCCATGTAAGAATTTCACCAAGAGTTCATATTAGAAATTATAACAGGAAATGTTCATCAGTGGGGGAGACTTTCAATCCTCAATTGCTCATTCCAGCGCTCAATTGAGTTTTTACTTGGAGGCCAACAATTTCGAACAATTAATACAATTGATTCGCTTTTGGGGAATCAAAGGTGTGCCAGACATGCCTTCTGCTGCTCGGTAGCCATTTTGACACATACGTTGAATTATGTAGATTCACTGAGCCGTAACAGCAAATTACCTATCTAAAAGAAAAACATTTTGAGCTACTCTCATTTTTAAAAAAACAAGTCACATTATAGGGTTTAACCCTCAGCCATTAGTATTTCAGATTGCAACGTTCAACGAAATTGTCGCACTGAAAGAGGAGGTTTTTCTCCAAGTTGTCCGGCTTTGGAGAAAAGAATTTATATCCCTTTTGTGGTCATTTTCACGCCGTAGGGGGGGCTATTAGACCTCTTATCGGGCGGCAGTGAAAGATGACTTCTGACCTCCATTCTTTGTGACAGGATCCTTTGTTAGAAGACCCTTCTTTGAGTATTCTTAGAAAAGTTGAGAATGTCTTGCAGTTTAAAATGCAACATGTTAGAATGGGAATAGGTGAAAGATTTTAGATTTTTGTTAAATTTCTACAAGAACCTTAGAAGAAAAAAAGTTTAAAAAATTTATATGAATCTTATTGAAACAAGTTAAATGTGTTCGTTTCATTGTTTTCTCCTCATTACATATTTAAAAAAACATTTTTATCACGTCGAACAATGAAATTATCGAATTTAATTCTTGAAACAAAAAGAAACAAATATTGTTCATTCAGCGCATTGCAAATGTATTGTAATGTTTTAAAAACGTTTGTTTAAAACAATAATAAAAATTAGTAATACCATGTTATAATTTCGTTTCTTCAATATTTAGAAAAACAATTTTGTAAATAGGGAATCTTTTAGGAAAAAATGTTTTTGAGAAAGGGCTAAAAAACGGCGGACATTACTGTGAGGCATTATTTCTTCTCCATACGCAGCAGAAATCTGTCCAGCAGTTATTGCTGTAGTTGTCGAGGATCATAGGGTCCACTATCCACATATCTGGCAGTTTCTAATGAAGGTTTTGAACAGATGTAATTAATATAATTAAAGTGAGTGCCTCAAACTGCAGGTCAGTCTGGGAAGATAAAAATACTGTTCCAAGGACGAGAAATTGTTTAGGTTTTCCTTTCCTAATTTGTAATAAAGGAAAAACTAACGAAAATAAGAAACACGAACACTAATTAGAGCACAAACGCATATCTAAAAGAGAATCATCAAAGAAGCAATTCTACTGCTGAGGCAGGTAAAGGGAAACTGTGTTTGTGGCTTATGGTTGCGGTTGTGCGCAATCAATCAGGAGATAATTTACAATTCCTGCATATAAGGAATAAGGGTACAATTGTGCCCATAATGCATGATTGAATTTCTTTTTGAAGGTCATTTATTTGTGGACGAAAAGAAAGGAATTATCTATTGTCAATTAGAATTCCATTTAACATTCAAAGTCTTGTCAATATATCTAATATTGTCTACAAAATCAGTGATGTTCTACCTATCAGTACCTAGTGTAATGATGAAGTCTTATGTAAATATCCTTTGACCTTATTTTTTCTGTTTTGTTCTCTTTTTGCAGCATTCATTTGAACATTCTTCCATAGTTACTGGTTTTAAAAAATCAAACTACTAAACTGACCTTCGCAAATATATATTTTTTCGGATCTCTAGTGTTTCACCCTCAGTTAACGTCCATATCCCATTTGTAAATAATTAAGCATCGTAGAACGGGCTTAAAATTCTGTACAGCGCCTGTAACCATTACTTGTAATCTAACGGTTTGTAAATGTAACTGTAAACATTTTTCTGGCTTCAATAATGTTGTTCGGGGGGCGTTTCTCTTGTGTGGGGGCTTGGTGGTCCCATGGAGTGTTTTGTTTGTATCTTCTGTCCCATGTCCATTCAACCGATTCAGTTGTTGTAATGGCATCAGGGGCGAGGACAAGGGGTGGCGTTCTGTCAATCCAGGGTACACAACCTCTATTTAAGAGGGGGTTTGAAATCCTGTAGATATTAATTTTGTGGCAATTTCCTCTAATACTAATGATAGTAATACGTTCAATCAAATACTACTAAGTCCAAAAAGTTCCTGAACTTTTGAAACATTTTTCAAATGTAAAAGGATTATGCCATTTCCCGCATAACAAGCGAAGAGTATCATGTGGCCGAAAAGTTAGATTATGAATCATCCAGTTCAAATACATGAAGCGCATGCGCGAAGCTCGTGATTACAGACATTCGAAACTTCCCTTCGAGAGAAAGGCCGAATCTTGGTTGCTCCCTCATTGCGAAGCGCTGGCTCAAGAGTCCTTCCTAGTATCTAATTACCTGTCAAACCATCACATTCCTGAAATTCAATATCCAGCTTTCTCCCCTGATGTCGCTCCATTTCATTTTTTCCAGGCTGTTTAATTTCACAACGATTCCCAATTTCCGAAATGGTGCCGCGACTAAGGGAGTGAAAGGAGGTGATAAAAGGAAGATTGCAATCTGCATTTAAAATTTTGTGTGAAAAATGGCAAAAATTCATATTTGAACAGATTGGTTACTTCGAAGGAAGCATCAAATACAGAGGTTCCATCTTCATTCATTCATTCGTAATAAAATACATTTTTGACCTCTTTGAACGTAGTTATATATTACTGACAGGGAAGTTGAACAAAAAAAATGACAGAAATATATTAACATGCAAATTTCTGACTATATCCCCAGTGCAAAATCTAATTGCATTTGTTTATTTGTTAGCTAAATTCAAAATTTTTAGATACTGCACAATTTTGGACTTTTAATTTCGGTTGAAGTCAGCCAGATATTGCAACTCAATGGTTCTAGAGATAATTTTTCATGAAAATATTAAAATTTCCTTCGCATAATAATTTTTATTCTAATCAATTAGAAAAGTATATGCCCCATAAATATCTAACTAATCAAAGCAAAAGATATTTCATTCCCTTTGATTAGAAAAGAATATATCCTTGTGCACATTTCAAGAATTGAAATAAATTTGTTGACCCTGAAATCTAGTCAACATTTCTCTTACTACCTTTAGATAAGAAACCGAACAGAGTTACTCGCAATTCATCTCCGATTTTCTTAAAAATTTTCGGTGCCATTTTAATTCTTGAAATTGTATTTCCGAGAAAGCAAATGACAATTTCAAGGTCGCAGGGTTTCAATGAAGTGAAAATCATTATGGGTCCAAAGTAACTTTTCAACAAATGATACAAACCATTGTAACCTCTTAATAATAAATCTACACCTGTATATTGTTACAGTAGAGGATATTCTTTAAATACAGCTACAGTAGACAATGTTCTTGTAATGTTTCTTCAACAACAATACTTGACTATTTTGTTGCAATAAGCTTTGAACTACATATTAATAGATTAATTATATGGGCCAAAACATATTTAGGTGGTAGGGTTTTTTTAACTGATATTATGTGTATTTCATGCGCTGGAAAAAAATATGACTTTAGTTCTTTCCCATCAACTCTTGTTTATTAAATTTGACAGTAGTATTATTTGCATTAACACATTAAATTAAGCTGAGGGCAGAGACAATAATTTAGAAAAAAAATACTCTTTCTCAATAAATTTTGTAAAATATTTTACTTAAAATGAAATGAAACACAGAAACTCTCCTATAAACCCACGATAGCTTAATTACAAATTATAAATGTTAAGAAGCAAATAAAACCAAAAGAAAAGTTATTTGATTAACACCGATAGCTTCTTTCGTTTGGCAATCTTAAGAATCTTCGTGTTATTCATAATAAATGTTCCATCATGTGAGATCTCGTCTGCCCTGGTATCGGTTCTCTATTTTCTTTATGTTCTGGTGAAATCCTTTACCAATTTTTTTACTAGTATTGCCAAGAATTTCAGAGAAACGGTTTAAATGGCTGTTCAAGTTATGGAGTTTATATTGAAAAAAGATTTCTGAAGCTTTTAAACATTTTGTTAAATAAATCAAGATAGTCTGCAGGCTTGTAGTTACCCTGGAAATTCCTGACAACAAGAGCAAATTAGATTCCCGCTTTTCGCTTTCTCTCATTCATGGAATCCACAAAATAATGTTCATTTATCAGCTGTCCGATTTGGGCACGATCAGAAAATCCAGTTTGTAGGTATCCGAACACGTTCGTAACCCTTTTTTATAAAAAATGGTATTTAAAGATTTTGTTTTAATTTTAGATGTAATTCATGCTAAAACTTGTGAATTCACAGACCGAATTTTTTATTAATTTTGCCCACAATATTTGCATTTACCAGTAGCACTCATTCACTTTGTTGTTTTTTGATCCTGTACCGTTGATTCCGAACATAAGATTTTCTGTTCTAGACATTACGTAGGTCTGCATAAAATGTGAAGCATAATAAACATGAAACTGAAAGTTTTCATGACATGAAGTCATTTCATATCCTTATCGATATAATTGTGTTTGAAAATTACAAAAGCGTTAATAGTAGACTGGTTTCATAAGATTTAAAAAAATAACTATAATCCAATGGCAAATATTTCTTTAGACATCATTTCTCTGTCAGAGCTGATCCAGAATATCAACTCCTTTTGTCATGTAATAAAATGCAACAATTTCAGACAATTTTTTTGTTATCGTCACTGTCGACTGACCTGTCGTCAATAGAACCTGAAAAGTTCGTAGTAAATAATTATCTCACAAACATAGCCAAATTAACGACTTCACTTTTCGCTTCTTATATAGTAAAAATTCTTTGCAAAATTCCAATATATTTAAATTAATTGCATCTACATAAGTTAATTTACATCCCTGTTAAAAACATTTTGGCAAATTCGGAGCTAGAAACCAATTACCCGTTGTTAATCTCAAGTTCTGCTATTTTTTAGAATTAAATTCTCTGATATTCAATATATA
>BGPR01044903.1:0-12480 GCA_013235015.1 Araneus ventricosus | reverse complement strand
TATAATTTAAAATGTATATTATGTTTGTATTGTAAATTTGTATATATTTTTGTCACCATTTAATCAGGTACTCCACAATATAATATACAGGATTTCCAATCTGTACCAGGAACACAAGAACCATCTTGAACGGCCTCACACGACTGTACACGGAGGCTGCATCTGTAATCGGCTTGTACACCGTCTGTGAACAACCTCAACTTTATTATAATCTAAACTGTATATTATGTTTGTATTTCTTATCTTTTATTCAATAAAGTTATCTTTTATTCAGGCGGTTGTTCGTTGGGGGCCTCTGGGACCCGTGAGGGGTTAGGTTAGTTTTTTCCGTCTCATGCCCATTCAACCGGTTCAGTTTCTGTAATGGTATCGGGCGCTGGGACATGTGGCGGTGTTCTGTGTATTTGTGAACACGATTACTCAAAATCAGATAATTGAAATTTGGTATGTGGTTTTATCACCAGAATTGAGGATCTGCATGAAATTTTGGACCTTGTTAGTTATTGTTTCACTGTCTGACGTTCTGCCTATTCCAGAGGTTCCCAACCTGTGGTACGCGTTCCCCTAGGGGTACGCGGAAGAACAGTTGGAGGTACGCGAACTCAAAGTCGGTAATGGCGGACACAAGAAATCATAAGTGATTAACATAAGAGTAAACTAATACTATTGTAAAAATGGAATAAAATGTTAAATCAAAAATAAGTCCTGCAAATGCTATTAATTTGAGTAATTTAACTCTTAAGCTTGCCTAAGCCCCTAACATTATTGATAAAAGCTTCTTTGCATAGGCGAATGGTTGGAGAAGGCGGGATGTGAGAACAGAAGGTAAGCGGAAATAAAAATGATAATCAAGGTGTACGCGAGGGGGAAAAGGTTGGGAAAACCTGGTCTACTCGTATACACGAGAAAGGCGATAACTTGAAACCACAAAAGTTGGATAAATGCGCGCCAACGATGAGTTTTTTTGTGCGGAGTACACGAGCTCAAGTCTGCCAATCTCCGGTGCACTGCAGTTTTTATTCCACTGGACCTAACAAAAAGTTAGATAAATAAAATTTGGTATGTCATCTCAACATAAAAATTGTAAACTTATATCAAAGTTCGAACACAATCAGTGAACGAGCTGAACACTCGATTCGCTTCACTACACGACGAAGTTCAATACAAAAAGTTTCATATTATGTAAGTATAAGATATAGTTGAGAAGAGAACACTGGCGCTTAATGAAACACTTTTTGTCTGTTATTGCCATTGTAAATCCATGCAAAATTCCTAGAAACATTTTAAAAATTATCAATGAAAAAAACAGTATTAAAGCTACAGTTTACCTAATTTCTAAATATATCTCATCAAATTTCAAAGCTTTTACTCCGATGACTCGTCTAATTCGCCAGTGTTTCAGAAAAACATTATACAGCTTCACTTCTTCCGTGTTTTGATTTTACGACTGACAATTATTGATACTTCAAACACAAACATAGCAATTAAATAGTCTTTTTACATGATAACTAATTGCCTTCTAACCACAAAGTGCCAGGAAAGTTATTACTAATGAAAGAAAGTTACAACTTGAGAACTTTTCATAAAAAGAGCGTCTCAATTCCAGACATCAGTCTGTCTGGTTTTAAAACACCGCCAGCAGCCATACCCATGAAACTTTCCAACCAACCACGCGTTTTATTTTTCCTTCTCAATTTACCACTCCAACAAAGAGGAATACCATGTAATTAGCCAACATCCTTTTTTGATGACTGATTAATAAAAATTGACAATCACTGTCCATTAGTACACTCATGACTCCTACTTTAAATACCATCCTTTTTCTATAGTAAATGTACATCTCAGTAATTGCGTTTATTCTTCTAGGAAATCCCTCTAAAAGTCAATAGCAACAAATTTTAATTGATTACAGTCTCATCCGTGAATAATTTTCCCTCTCTGAGGGGCGGAGTTTAGGGCCTAGGGGGCAGGTCAGCAACTCCAAAATCCTTAATCGAGATCATCCTACTTTTTATAATGTTAATCTTTCACACCATTCTCCGGGTCCGTGTCCCCTCCCATGTTGAGGCCAAGATCTTATACAAAGTACGTCCAAGAAAAATTCCAGACGTCTGATTTTAAGCCCAGACAATGCTTTTGGGCCCCGATCCGAGACGGGTGTCTGAAGTTGCCGTCTAGACGGATATTCCCCCTTTCCTTCTTTTTCATTCTTCGCTGCAATAGAACCTGAGTCGGAATTCTGATGGAGCAAATAAACTCGAGATTTTTGTTTCTCCTATGTAGCGCCAGATATGTACACCAACAGCTGCAAATGCAAAGTTGTTTCAAGATATTTCGGCACCACCAAACGGAAGATTCTTTTTGTTCTTGTCTGTTATTCAAATATGTAGAATTTGATACCCCACAAGATGTTTAATGAGGAAGGTTCGCACGGAAAAAACTGATAACATCCCAGACAAGGATATGCTTACTATGTATCAGTAAAAACAATAACTATGATCATTAGTAATAAATCAGACGGCAAAACTATTTCGTAGCTTTACAATGTATAAAATCCTCATTTTTTACAGCTTACTTTCAAAGCTAAAATTAGACTAAAAATGTGCGAAATGCGTGGTAACAGTAAGTTTGAGGGGAAAACTTTTGAAGACTAATTGTGAAGAACAAATACGAGAAATTCGAGGGAAGATCATTACTTATTCTGAAAAATGTCTTCAATATTTCGTGAGAAAATTATACTCTACAAGATATTTAATGAGGAAAATTTGCAATGGAAAAAGAAACTAATAGCACTTCAGACAATATTAGTAAAAACAAATAAGACATCTGTGATCATTAACAGTAAAACATATAACTAAATTAATTTGTAACCTTACAATGTATATAGTATTGTCATATTTTTATAGTTTTTTTCAATTTAATTCCATTGTTGAAGTTGGATTAAAAATGTGGGAAATGTATGCATAGTTGCTAACAGTAAGTTTACGAGATGCATGTTAATGGAATACATATAAAATAAAAACTTACGTAGAAAGATGTGCTAATTTTCTTCCCAAACGTTTTTTTACTTTCTCGTATACGAAGTATGCAAATTAAAAAAATGACGGGAGGCTGTGTTTTCAAACAGTCGCTGAGATTAAAGGTGTAGGACTACTTTACTCGCATGACTCTTTTGGTTCTCGAAGTTTCTCGTAACTTTTTAAGTTTAAGTAAGTTTTTTTGTAACTTCTGTTGTTACCCTTTACTTCTAAAATAAAACATTAGTTAAGTTTTTAAAATATGAAGTTTCCGAGATATAGAGGATCTCCCATACCAAGTTTTGTGGCGTTTTGGCGTGTGAATCAATTTCCTTCCTGGGACCCAAGTGAGAGGAACGTAGTCCTACGTTAAAAATGTTATAATCGACAAAAAATATCGAGACTTTAGTGATTAGTCGAGACTCAAAGTTTCAGACCTCTCTCAGTCCGCATAAACTATTTCTGGAATGATTTCTGTTTGTCGGTGTATCTGCCTGTCAACAGATAACCCAGAAACGCCACAAATCACATAAATAAATTTCGTTTGCTGTCTTTAGACCAAAATTGTATATTTCCATCAAATTTTCGAAAAATCGGCGTACGAGACAATCTGCCTGTCCGTCCGTGTGTACGTAAACTCGATAACTCAAAAATCTTACAGGCTAGATGCATGGAAGTTGACTTATTGGTTTATCAACAGAATTATAGATCTGTATCAAAATTTGGACCAAATCTGGTAATGGGTTGTTTGTCCATCAGTCTCTCTATTCGTGTATATGTTACGGTCAGTGTGGTAATCGGTTATTTTGCATAATCACCGGATCTTTAAGCGGTTATTATGCATTATAGCTGGATTTTTATGCATAATGACCGGTAATTATACATAATTACCATGGTGATTATGCATAATAACCGATTACCCACATTAACCGTAACATATACAGTGCGTTAATTCCATAACGCCATAAGCTAGAAAAATGAAATTTGATATATGGTCTCGGCATCGTAAGTGTAGATCCTGATCTGACAGCGTGTAACCAGAGTCGGAGTTCTAATGTTTGGGGTGCAGCATAAAAGAACGATATTTTTGTTTAGTCCTGTTCCACCGCGAGTTATGTGCACCATAAATAACAAATACATAGTTGTTTTGACGCACCAAACAGAATTTTTTTTATTCTTGTCCTTTAAATCTCATACCCCACAAGATGGTTAATGGGGAAGGTTTGCACGGGAAATAATGATAACATTTCAAACAAGGATGCTTGCACTATCAGTAAAAGCAATAAGAGAATTGTGATCATTAATTATTTTAGTTTAGCCCTATTTACGTCCCGTTTTGCGGTAACCACGTCACGTTTACTTTGAAGGAACACGAGGTATATTTTGGACAGACCACTTGATTTTGAACAGGGCCGGCTCCAGAGTATTCGGCGTCCTGTGCGAAATTATTATGGCGCCCCCCTGACTTGTATATATCGTATATAAGATTTAACTATAATTATTAACCATAATAATTAAGATTTCACTGTAGTAAAAGATTTAACTGTGCTATGAGCACACAAATTTTCTAATTTATAATTAGGAATTGGCTCACCTATACGCTCGGCGCCCTGTGCCGCGGCACAGGCTGCACACCCCTGGAGTCGGCCTGCTTAGCCAGATGGCGAGGACGACGCCTGAGCTGGCACCTCGTTCTCTAAACTTCCGCTCATTCCGGATGTTTTGTCCCCTGCGTATGATCTAACGTGCAACAGGTCAATACATGGCCAAAAATATTAGCTTTTTCTTTTATCACTAAATCAAATATTTACATCATGAATCACCATTTTCTATAAAGTCATCAACATCGTTGTCAGGGACCGCATTTGTTCAGATCGCTTTTGTAAACCAATGTTTTGCATTTATATTTAATTATTATAAGTTTGTAAATTTTTTTAGTCCTTTCTTTCAATAAAGGGTCGCGTATACCGAACCTACCCAACCGACAGGGAGCCATCCTGGCTCCGAGTTCGGGGTGTGCTATGGTGTTAAGTTAAGCCCCGAACCCGAGACCTTACCTTAGGCCACCGCTGCACTGTGATCATTCGTAATATAGGATACAAATAAAGTAATTCGTAGCCCTACAATGCATAGTATCGTGTCCTTAACCATATTTTTTAATCTTCCTGCCTGAAATTTTGCTAAAAGCGTGGGAAATACGTGGATAGCTGCTAACAATATGTTGAAGCGGCATACTTTTGTGGAATATATGTGGAAATACACTTATGAATAAATATACGATAAATTCAAGGGGAGAACACTCCAGATATTTTTAGTTCTGAAAATTGAAAAGCTGCCATTTCGGCATAACTTAATCTTTTATCGACATAACTTATCTTTTTACTTTCTCGCATTCTAAGTATACAAAGAGAAAGTATTGTAATCGTCAAAAAATTCGAAGTCGAGATTTTGACGAATCTCCACGTTTTAGACCTCCCTGAGTCCGAAAAACACAATTTTGGAATTATGTCTGCCTGTGTGTCTGTGAACACGATAACTCGAAAACTGTTAGAGATACAGGGATGAAATTTGGTATGTGGTCTTTAAACATAATTTGTAGGTTTCTATCAAATTTTGGACGAAATCCGTCAACGGGAAGTCTGTCTGTCTGTCCGCGGTTATGTGAACACTATAACTCAAAAATTTGAATAGCTGTTGGATAAAATTTGGTACATAGTTTTATTATCATGAATGTATGTCCGCACCAAAGTTTGGACCAAATCTATCAAAGGGTTGACTGTCTGTCGATCTGTATAATCGCTTGCTTGTAAACGCTATAACTCTTAAATGCAATGACTGAGATAAATGAAATTTGGTATGTGGCCTACTAAAATTAATTGTAGATTTGTGTCCAATTTTTGTTTCAATCGGTTAAAAAAAGGCGTTCAAATTGCATTTTCGCTATCTTCACCATTCTACGACGCAAAAAAAAAGGCTCGAACGATGCGCGTGTTTCTTTACCGTTCGGTCTTGGCTCACTGCCAAATTCTACCCACGCCCTTTCACCTTTGGTGCTCGCTGAAGGAAATTAGTGGCGTTCTCTGCGTACAGAAAATTCGCAATTTTTATCCGCGCGAGGGTGCGGGGAAATGACACTTTTGTTGTCTGTATGTCTGTGTGTGTGTCTGTGAACACGATAACTCGAAAACTGTTAGAGATACAGGGATGAAATTTGGTATGTGGTCTTTAAACATAATTTGTAAGTTTCTATCAAATTTTGGACAAAATCCGTCAACGGGAAGTCTGTCTGTTTGTATGTCCGAAGTCATGCGAACACCATAACTCAAAAACTTGAATAGCTAGATGGATAAAATTTGGTACATTGTTTTATCGTCATGAATGTAGGTCCGTATAAAATTTTGGGCCAAATCCGTCAACGGGCTGACTGTCTGTCGGTCTGTATAATATCATACTTGTTCAACTCCATGCACATGCGTAAATACCTGTGCAAAGAAGGGATACTCCGAAAACTTGGTAGTTTGCCAAAAACCAATTCTGGCGGCGAGATTTTGTAAGGAAGCAAACATTTAGGGCGTCTCGTTTTACTTGCGTATTAGAAGCAATCTCTGCGCATGCGCAAGCTATTCAGCGAGCAAGCTATTCTCCTGTTTTCTTCTCCGCACGCGGAACTTGCATTGCTCGAGTTTGATAAAAAAAATAAATATTGCGAAGTTTTAATACATACGTATCTTTTTGAATATGATTCTTCAC
This sequence comes from Araneus ventricosus, assembly GCA_013235015.1. Classification (NCBI taxonomy): domain Eukaryota; kingdom Metazoa; phylum Arthropoda; class Arachnida; order Araneae; family Araneidae; genus Araneus; species Araneus ventricosus. The sequence continues at coordinate 5,713 of BGPR01044903.1, read as the reverse complement.
CTCAATATTTTACTATCACTATAATCAACAATGAAAAACCTTCTGATAGTCATTGCATTCTGGGTTACAGTTGGTTCGACCTTTTTATCGACGCAGGGGGAAGAGAAATGACAAATGTTTGAAAAGTATACGAGAAAGTTTAGAGGTGGCCACTCCCGCTGGTTTTATTGAATTTTAAATACTTTAATTATTACAGTGATATCTCGGGTTTCGTTGAGAATCTGTGCGAAAACAATCGAAGAAATTCGAAACCGACGAAAAACGAGGCAATTATTTCCATATGAATCAATGTAAATCCAATATCTTCTTTCTAGACACTCAAAAATACAAACCGAAAACACATTTTATAGAGAATAAATATAGAGTTTAATACTAAAAACAATAAGAAATTAATATAAAATGAGTATAAAACTGCTTGTAGTATCTGGCAACGTTAAGAATCAGCGATCCATCGAAGTTGCGTTGGTAACAGAACGCGATGAGAGAAGAACGAAGTGAGCGACGAATGAAGGTTGATGTTTACCTTCTGATTATGGAATTACTTATTTAATTATTTTACACGCTCAAAACTCTACAGTGGTGATCCGGACGTGATTTGAACACGCAACCTTCTGATCACTCTACACGAAACACTCTAGAAATTTCTGATTACCAGCCAACAAAATAGTTGGTCCTTCTTTCATAGGCATAATCATTTCATTCATAAAGTCCTGGCAGTGCCTTTTCCTCCTGCGTAATGAGCGTCCTCTTTGGCATTTTCTTCCAAAAGAGGTCATTTTCATCACAGCTGAAAACTTGTTGGGGGTATGACTGTACGCAATCTTTGGATTCGGACAAAAAAATTTCGGCCCCAGTCTTGTCCGAATTTTCACCTTCGTCGTTTGTTTTCTCAAAATTGTGTGGTCATGTGGGCAGAGGACGAAATGCGAAGCAAATCCGAAAATATCGACGAAAACTGAATTCAACGAAAACAGAGGTATTATTACTGTTGTAAAAAAATTAAAACTGAATTCCTTTTACTTAATTTAGGTACGTTTGAACAAAGAAAGAACGGAGCAATTACTAATGTTTAATTAATTTTTATTAAAAGTTGAGCTTCAAAATAAATCTGCTTAATTACGTTTCCCGCAGTCCAAGCTCTAGTTTATAAAAATTTACATAACAGCGGTTAAACAGTAAAAAAAATCATGAAAGCGTAAGGTTAAACATTAAGGATGCTATTTTCGTATTCATTTAAGAAAAAAATTTCATTGTCGAATATTTTTTTCATAAAATTTGTATTTATCATTTTATTTGTATTATCATATTTGGTATAGTAGTAGTATTCCTTTAGGGTGTTCAGTCATTCATATAAGAAGATACACTATCCAGCTAATTCCAAGAAAAAAGCCTTCGAAATCTACCCATCTAGTTTAACCATGTGACGTTTCCATTTAGAGGTAGGTAAAAATCTTGTAAAACGTATACAGGAGTTGGATTATTTGACGGAATATGGTGAAGAAATAAATTCTTGTGAAGACAATATAAAAATGCCTTCAAACGTTCATCATTAAATGTCGTTGCCAATATTTAGGAAAATGATCCGGCAGTCTTGGCACTTTGCCAAACTTTCTGATGAAAGAGAATCTTTCAAATGTGAGAGAAGTTTGCTCCCAACAAATCTCCTAAAGAAACGTTGCTCTTGTAAAAAATCCTCAATTTTTAATACTGCAAAATATCAAAATATTTTTTTTGTTTCCAATGCTTTTATAGTAATTACGATTTATCGCATGTATTTAAAAATTAATTTAAGTAGAAAAGAATTTATGAATGAAAACAGCTGCACAAAAGTTTTCGTGAATCGAATATTTATAAAGCACAGTTCTTTTTATAATTTTTGAACTGTTTAAAATCAAATCTTAGCTATAATTCAAGTATCATATGAATGAGCAGCCATTTTACGCATAAAAATTATGAATATTTAAATTTAAAATTTTTGTAAATTGTTAATTTAAATAGAAGTTATTAATTTCAAAAATTATTTTGAAATAAAATTAAAAAAAGACGCACACAGGATCGAAACCTGACCACCCAAGCTGCAGATGAATGCACTACTACCCAGGCTACTTCGCCACTGCTTAGCATCGACAACTTACTAGTATAGGCTCACGCGGAGTTACCCTATCATGACAGTTCACGTACCAGGGACGTTGAATGACGGCCGCTGTAATAGCTAGAGTACTGAGGCATGAGTCCTATTAGCCATCACCGGCCACGACCGGATTCTTCCCGAAGGTGGTACGTACTATCACTGATAACTCCACACCCACTATTATTGTACCCACCAAGAAAGCGAGACCCATTTTACTTATCCGGCGGCTTCTCATCTACGAACTTGTGGTGCCCCCCTCCCAGTGGGACAACTTATTAGTATAACCACGAGAAAAAGATCAACCCCTGGCCTGCCGAAGCATCCAGGTCATCTGAATGACAGCCGTCGCAATAGCTCCGAGTACTGGAGGCCGCGGTGGCCTAGTGGTAAGGTCTCGACCTCGGGACCGGAGGGTCGCAGGTTTGAAACCCGATTCTATTGAAGATCCGCCGTGTATGGGGCCTGTTGCACGCTAAATCATACGTAGTGGCCAAACGTCCTCCCGTTAGTGCGGCGCGGAAGTTTGGAGAGGGGGTGCCAGATCAGGTGTCGTCCTCGTCATCTGACCGCGGTTCCAAATTACGATGTTCGTCCCTAACTAGACCTCGTGTGACTTCAAAAGGGGACGTTAATCTAACCTAACCCAAGCTCCGAGTACTGAGGCCAGAGTCCTAGTAGCCCATCACCTGGCCACGGCTCGACCCCCTCCGGAAGGAGGTACGTACTATCACTGGCGGAGGGACCAAGAGCCCCACCATTGCTATACCCCCCAGGGGAAGCGAGTTCCTGCTTACTTATCTCCCCCCCCGGGGGGAAACTTACTAGTATACAAGATGAATCTAAAGCCATGGTACAAACTGTAAGGGTAAGTCAGGCATATAGAAACAAGCCATTTTTAAAATCGAACATGGGGCCGCAAACGCAAAGGGTGAACGCTACATGCGGGTCTTTGTCAGTGAAAGAATGAAGTCAGGTGAAAGAAAAGGATACACCAGATAAATTGTGCTATACAAGTTTAATGGAATAGAAATTCACAATAACACAGTTGCATAAATAAGTCTTACCATTACAGGTCGTAATATCAGTTCGGGAACGTACATAGGTTCAGAGACAGCAAATCGTTTGAACATGTGCTTTATATAAGTACTCCAGAAGTTTATTGTTGATACTGCATCCTATTGATCCATTGTATCTGCATGCTGCGTATGACTCGTAATGGTGTTGCTATTTATACAACTTTGCTGATGCGCTGTTGTGTATTTGCATTCGATTAAACCGTCGTTGTACTCTTATCTAATGTATCCGTTTCTTTTACTTGATTCACTGGCAAACAGCCCACTGTAGCGGTTGCGCGTTGCGTTTACGACGCCGTGATCTATTTATTGTATATATGTCTTGTTTCTGTATTACTAACCTGACTTTAAAGTTTTCCCTATTATTTTAAAATCACCTGCATAATTTCTGCTCGAAAAACTTTGAAGACTTTTTTCCTCGAAAATGTCTGTCTATTACGATTTCGTACACAGTGGAACTTCGCTTAATGAGCATTCCAGAATCTTTCTTGTAATGCGAAACACTCGTTAAGAGAAACAATTTTTCCCATATAAATTAATGTAAAATACTGTAATGCGCTCCATGCCGAAAAAAATAATTAAAACGTTTATTCAATGAAAAGTATATATAACATTGCTAAGGAGAGTGAATTATCTTCATCTTTTCTTTTATAGCCTAATGAACCGACCTGGAATGCGAATTTAATTTGTAGAAAAAAATCTAAATAATTAGTTTATTATTTATGATATGTACCTAATTCTTTTTTCGCTTGAAAGCTGTTTAGAGACATTTGTTTTTGCCGACGCTTCAAAATTTGGCTAAAAGAAAGCACAGCATTATCATTATATAAATTTGCAGCGCGCATAGCCACTACCTTATTAGGATGATGCTTCTTAATGCACGATGCAACAGTTTTACGTACTTTCAGCCTTTCTCTTACTGCGCCAGAAGACTCTTGCTTTGCTGTTGCCACCTCCTCTTCTGACAAACTCTCCTCCATAATTTCTTGCTGTGAAACACAATGCAACGTCATGAGTTCTTCGGTGGTCAGCTCTTGGCTGTGCTCTTCCATAAGCTCACCGATATTATTACTATCCACCTCCAGTTCCATGATCTTGGAATTTGCTTGTTCATGAGTTCTTCGGTGAATTAACTCGGCTGCGCTCTTCACAAACTCTGCTGAATATTATTACTATCCTCAGTTCCGCAGTGCCAACGAAGACACAGCAACATCATGATTCATGGTGGTCAGCTCTTGGCTGGACTCTTCTAGCTTTCTGTGTATCACCTCAGTTCATGATCTTGGCAAAGACAGCAACGTCTGAGTTCTTCGGTGGTCAGATCTTTGTATAACTACATAAGCTCACCGATATTATTACTATCACCTCCAGTTCCACTTGAGTCTTGGCAATTTAGCAACGTCATGAGTTCTTCAGTGGTCTGCTGTAGCTGCGCTCTTTACAGCAGCTCTACCGATATTAACCTCACACCTCCAGTTCCTTAGTCTTGGCAAAAAAAGACATAACGTCGTCTGGAGTTCTTCCGGTGGTCAGATCTTAGCTGTATCTTCCATCACCGATATTATTGCTATCACCTCCAGTTCCGCCCAGTCTGCTTAAGACAAAGCAACGTGTGAGTTCTTTGTTGAAGATTCAGCTCTTAACTGTGCTCTTCTGAAAAAACTCACCGATATTATTATTGCTATCACACTCCAAGTTCCATGATCTTAGCAAAATTAAAGCAACGTCATGAGTTCTTGGGTGAGATTCAGCTCTTAACAACATAAGCTCACCATTTCATCGCTATCACACCTCAGTTCCATGGCAATCTCGTTGACTACCGAACTTCTCTCTACCTCCTCCGTCGTGAAAGTCATTTTATTGCAATTTTGCTGTAATGTTGCTCATTTATGAAGGTCCATTAAATAAGACTGGTAAAGCAATAAACAATTATGTATTTTACAAGAACAATATGAACACACGAAAGGTATAGAGCTAATACCCGCATTACAGAAAAATCCCAGACCGTTTTCCAAGTTCCTCCTCCTTCTTTGTTAGTAAGTGATTCTTTTCATCTTTTCTTCATAATCTGTTTTTTGTCCTTATTGATAACAATAAAGTCGTTGAGATAGTTTATGGTATTTCATATTTATACTTAATGTTTCTTCAGTATTTCGTGTTAAAAATAATCTAGTTTCTAATTGGTTGCACCCAAGTGGTTATTTTTTTTGAGTTAAATGTTTTTTATTTAGCTCAACAACAATTTTTCCTCCTATTTCTCCACGCAATGTATTCTTTATTTCACCCTGTTGATAAATGAAATGTGTTGAGAATAATAATTTGAATAATTGAGCTATTTGATCAATATTATTACACCTCTCATTTACTTTACAAGATCAGCTGGAAACCATGTTACAGTTATAGAAAACTATTTTCCTCGGAGAATTCTATGCATGGCTATTTTTAAGTAAAGCCTGATGTATATTCATATATATCATATTCAGCTCTCATATTTCAAGTGTTTTCTCAC
>BGPR01044902.1:0-12480 GCA_013235015.1 Araneus ventricosus | reverse complement strand
GTTTGGTCATAAAAGAAATTAATTAAAAATATCGTTTGACTGAAAAATAAATTAATTAAAAAATCGTTTGGCATTACTTTTCTTCTAAAGGTTATAAAAATAATAGTGTGGCAACGATATATTTATCTTTTGCTAATGTTGCCTAGCAACGGAAAAGAATAATGATGATTAAAGATGGAATTCGATGTCAGTTAGTGATCTAACGTACGTAATGTAAGTGTATGTGATGGTTTTACATGTTTGTGCTGTGGAAGACGTTTAATAAATATATTATTTTTGATAAAGAAGGCTCCACGATTATTCATACTACGCTGAAATACATCACAAGGTAATAAAAAGGCTTTTAAATTTATTTCATTCCTTCTACAGTTGCCCTGTAATGGCAAATGCCATTTAACGGTTTCCAGTTTCAATGCTGAGACCTTACCACCCTGAAACATCATCAGATATTTTAATTAAGTATTTTCATGTGAAACAATAGAAAACGTCTGAGCAACTTACGTGCATGATCATTCGCCTCTAGACTTTCCGATTGAGGTAAGGATATGATTTCATATCTTTTACCGGAGCCCAATTTTCAATTTTTACTCTATGTGTTTATTTTTTCAGCCTTTCTACAATTTAATTTCAATTAAAATATTGTGATAATTATAATTACTTTAACTTTTGTTTGTATACTATTCTTTACAGTTTTTTAATGTTACATTATCATTTTACAAGCAGCTAACTTCATTTAGAGTAATGAGCAAAATTTATTCACAGTTGCAGAAGAAGAAATCGTGTTTCCACTAAAGATATCAGATTTGTTTTCAAAGAGTCGTGTGCAAAGAGTTTTTTTTAAATGAGAAAAAGCCATTCTTCTATCCAGTGAGACTGGAAAAAATGTATCACTAATTAATATTTCGTAATTATATACAGTTTCATAAGCAGAAATCATCATAAATTATCATTTTTAATGTGGTTATAGTTACTGTTTTAACAATTAAATATTATATTTCTTGTTCTTTCTCTTTTCCTGCGTAGAACTGAATGTTGTAATCAGACAGAATGTAATCCTTCCTGTTAGAATTTTCAAGAAAGTTTCTCACATATAGTGTTAATACATGAAAACCTTTTTGTCATGTATCAAACAAAAAAATGTCTGGAGAAATGCGAAAAAGGGTGATTAAATTATACGAAAATGACAATTTTTATATTGAATCATTGCTAATTTTCTTCAAGCACTCAGTTCGGATTAAATAATGACAGTAGATTCCACGTCGTTGTAGCTACATTGAAAGGAATTACGAAGAGCTCAAGTTTTTTTCGGATACATAACATTCTTTCATATTAGTATGCGTTCGTGTGTGACTCGAAAAATAACGTGAAGAAAGATAAAATCAAATCAAAGAGCCAAACGCCATCTTGAAAACACATTAATCTATACAGATGTCACGCACGATGATCTTAATTACTTTTATTCACACTTATTTCCGATTCCATATAAGCAGTCTGTCAGATTATACCGTCTGCCAACAAGTACAAAGATCAAGATAAGCCTTTCCTGTGATACTACTGAGTGAAAACGTGATGAGCATGTATGAAAACTAAGGAAAAAAGTGAGAAAGAGAGATTGAGTCAGACAGAATGGATAATTTGTGGTAATTAATAAGGACGCTGAATGATTCGGAATTTCCATAAGGCGAAAGAAGCTAATCTGGAAATTGCATATTGCTACTGATGGAAAAGTAGCGGGAATGTTTCCTATGGGGATTTATTTATGACTGTTCTAAGAACTAGATCAACGTAATGTATACAAAATTTTTCAGTCAGAAACTGATTTAAATATTTGATGAATTTTATCCAAAGCTGAATATAGAAAATAAGCTACATGCAGTTAATTTAATTTTAATTAAAAATACCATTTTAAGAACGAAACTTCACCAAAATAAAAAAAATTAATTACTTCCTAATCTGTTTAATATATTAGACGACTTTATTTACAGATTTCACAAAAAATGCTGCATAAAAAATGAAGTAAAATATATTGTACTATTACCAAAGAACATGAAAAAAATAAAATAAGTTGAATCTTCGTATCTTTCAACAATGGAAGAGAAAAAAAGCACTTAAATACATGTATAAACAATGAAAAAGGTTTGAAATCCTTTGTAACAATAAAAAATATTCTTTTAAATTAGGCGTAAAAGTATTTTTTAAAAAAATTGTTAAAATTAGGAAAACAATTGGACTACTATAATGATATCACTGAAAAGATAAATTGTTGAATTTTAAGGTGGTTTTAATTCATTTTTGTGCTGTTCCTCTTTACAAAGTTATTGACAAAAACTTAAACATTTTTCTTAATTTTCAATTAACTAAAATCCTACTTAAAATTTCGCAATTTTTTCTTGAGATTAACTTTGCGAGTTCCCACTTGACTGTCTTCATATCTTATAGTATTACTCGATTTTTCCTCAAAAAGTCTATTTAAAAAGCTATTTAAGAAATGAAACACAGAGGGCGAGTAAAATTTTATGAAGTTTTCCTCACCTTATAATATTTGAACAGAAATCATCACGCATGAAATGATTATCACAAGTTTATTATAATAAATACAAAAATTATTTTTATGCTGTACTATTTTCGAAAGTTATCGCCAAGAAAACGAAAAAATGTTGCAAAATTTCAAATAACTGAAATTCTAATTAAAATTTCCAATTAATTAAAATTAAGGTGCACTTTCTCACCCTCCAAAGCATATTTGTGCCAAATTACGTAGCCCTAGGTCCAGTGGTCTGTCCTATAGAGTACCATCACACACACGCACATTCTCTTTTATTATTAATAGATATGGAGATATTATTAAACCGAATCGATAGCCGAACCGAATAGTTGCTTGTCTTCAATTTGTGTCAGTGCCTTTTTGATTTTTCGTATACGAAAAGAAAAAAAAACAATTCGATCACGAGATTTTGACTAACCTATACGTTTCAGATATCCCTGGGTTAGAACACGGTACTTCAAAACAGAACAATCTAGGGAAATGAAATTTGGTATGGATTTATATAGTAATTATTGTATGCGCCAAATTTAGGACAGAATACGTCAAACAGAAGTCTCTCTGTCCATCCGTGTGAATGGAAGTACAACGACTCTATAACTGAAGATGAATACAACTTGACTCTCGGCTCTATCAACAGAGTTATAGAGTTCTTTAGATTTTGATCTATGTCTTTTAAAGGAGTAACTGTTTCTCCTTGTATTTATTCCAAAGTGTGGATAAATACAGATTTCTTCAGCCGCAATGTTGTACTCAAACTACTTTCTTTCAGACGTTACTTTGAGTTTCTTTTGCGACTACATTTGAGTTTTCTTGAGACTGTCTCCGTATCTTATAGCATTACTCTAGTTTTCCTCAAAAAAGTCCATTTGTTTCCAAATCTACATATTTAAGAGATAAAACACTGAATACCCGCAACATTTCATGAAGATTTACTCACTTTATGATATCGAATAGAAATCGTGAGGCATAAAATAATTCCAACAAGCTTATTAACATAAACTTTTTTTGGTAATACTACAATATAGCGTTGCATTGCGAACAATTATGACAAAATTAAATGTGGCAAGTGCATATGCATACGCTGTTTCTTCGAAAGAAATTCTGTCACTACTACAAAATGTTGCTTCAAAAGTACTTACATGAAATATCATCCTTCAAATAGTTCTATCTGAGGTTCATAGAAGCCAGCTTAAGAAACTAGTAACCTCCTAACAAGAACGGGAAAACCGAGTACATCACAAGAAAGTGTTTACAGAGTTATCACACTCTCGAAAATCAACCAGATACACTGATTTTCAGGTATACTGTTTGCCATTTAAGCCTATCTAGAAGGTTCTTTAAATGGTCTATGTTCCCATGCCTACAAATTGTTCAAGCTGTGTCAGCTTGCTTTGTTGTCAATAATATCAAAACCTTTTGAGGGAAAAAGCAAATTGCAGAAATATATCTTCAGTGACGAATGTAATTTGCCAATGCCACTTAAACTAAATAGAAATAAGTGTAGATTATGGGATTCAGAGTACCATAATTACGATGATAACTCATTAAGTAAGTCACAAAAGTTAAGACAAATAATTTACTATTATAATCACTTGGAAGCAATTTTATTTTTCAACATAATCTCCACCAATGCACTTATCCCATCGTTTTATCAGTGTCCCGATTCCAGCTGTATAAAATTCTTGGGGTTGCTGTCTCGTCTACAGGAGGACTTAGTGTTGAACGTCGTCATCATCTGCAAAGTGCTTGCCTCCAAAATGTTGTTTCAGTGGACGAAACAGATGAAAATCGCTTGGTGCTAAGTCTGATTGGTCAGTGCTACAGCACATGCTAGAGTTATATGGGTATCCTCACATTAATGCCCACCGCCACACATGATATTCCTTTAAGCTGATGAGCCACAACATTCGGCCAAGACTGTAGACGAGGCCTTAGACATGCACTTCCCTGACAATATGAACGAGGTATAAATATGCTTGTTTTCTTGTCAAAGAACACTGAAATCAGTTTGAGTCATTTTCTCTAATAAGCCTATTTTGCTTATTTAACCAAGGCCATATATTTTCCTAATAATATCGAGATTATTCAATGATCCTTATTTCTTTGAAAGGAAATATATTTATATTAGTAGTTTAAAACTTCTTAGGGTATTTGTGTGTCGAAATCTAGAACTTTCCAAATAATAATATCGCATTTTGAAATAAATGTTAAGTCTGTTATGAAATTCAGATTTTAAATTATACTTGACACTCTTTCCACACAATTACTCATCAAATAATTATTAATTTTCAAATTTCGACAAGAAAAATCTTTATCCTACCTTCTAAATAAAAGAAATACTATTCAGTAATATGCCCATATAAATTACGGAACAAGAAATATAAATTAAATATTGAAACTTCATATATTACTTTTTCAGTTCCTTGAACTTTGTTTGATTGTTCAAGACCCTGTAATTTGTCAAAACCAATATTGTAAGTGTGGGGCTTGAGGCGATCATCCAACTGATAGAAACGAAAGCATTATCCGGTTGAAGAAGTTATATGCTTCAAAACGCATCAAATGAACTGAGCATTACGACCTATTATTAAAAATAATCATATAATTAATAACTCTCTCGAGTGGAAGATATTAATGAGATTAACGATTTATCAGGAAAGTCTAATGTAGTTTTCCCATTTTTATCTGGCATATGTGTAGCCGTAAGGGCAATATCATCTGAAGCGTGATAATCTTAATTTCAATGTGCTCCTGTGGTAAATTAAATGATATATGGTATTATTTGCGGTTTTGATATATAGATTAAAATGGCATAGTTATGACGTAATGTTTTACTTTCACTGACAAATCAGACCTTTTGCGTGAATTTTATTACTTTTCAACCGATAAAGATGTTGATAAATAAAATTACTAAATTTAGACGCAAAAGTTTACGTAGTAGTGGAATCTGTATCTAAACTGTAAAAAACTTTAAAATTGTGAGTTTCATTTAAAAAATTCTGCAAACAGTGAAGTAACCATTAATGCCACGTGAAAAAGGAAAAATAAATATGTAGAATGAATCTTTTAAATACTTGGTAATAATTTTCTGTTACACTCTTTCATTTTACGCGATTTGCTTCATTTTTCAAAGAATTGGAATTCTTAGATAAATGTCACTCATTCCTAATGTGCTAACGATGAAATTTTGTATAGTTGTGTTTTCCCAAAGAAGAAAACAGTATTTTACTATTTTCAGAACTTAATTACCAATTAATCTTTCAATTTTGTTTAGTTTCAGCTCATACGAGATGCACCATCTTGTAGTGAATAAGAGAAAAATTAATTAAAAATTATCATAATAATTATAATACTAAATTAAGTAACATTAAAGACTGAAACGCCGAAAATAATAAAGATAAAAATGATTTTAAAAGGTCAAAGAAAAGAACCGTAAAAGAGCGAGGCGAGTAAAAAAAATGCGATTAGAAAATAAGCCACAATAAATATCAAAAGCAAGAATGTTCTTAATCATAAAAAATTCATTAAAAATTAGGATATAATATGAATATAATTAAAATATAAATTTACTTATACTATTTGTAGCAGAGAATCATACAATTTTTCCTTTGTCCCCCAGATTTTTGATAAAAAATTATTTCGTACATTTCACTTCAATAAAGGAAAAGGGATCTAAATTCAGATTAAGAAATAGGGTGAGCCTACAGAGAGTGGTCGGTTCCATTGGCAGAGATTTGGACATATTTATTGCTAAAATAGCTAGAAAATATCATTGGACTATTGAAGGCTTTGATGAATGGAAACATCACATTTTGATGGAAACGAAGCATTTAATTAAAATAAGAAAAGAAAAATCATCAATAGAGGTATTTTCTTTGATACAAATCTTAAAAAGGAGATTCAAAACTTAAAAAATAACTTTACTATCACTACCATACACAAAGCAGAAAATAATTTTTGTATTATGTGTAAATTCCACTTTAAAGAGATTATGATCAATGAGTACAATTCAAACATCACATACCAACATATTAATTGCAGTAAAAAAGAACTAGGCAAAAGAATGTTGGCCTTAGCCAAAAAAATTAAAATCAAGTCAAAAATTTAATATATCCTTACTTTTTCCCTACTATTAAATTTTACAAAGATCCTTTAAAAAACAGATTTGTTACATGTGTCACGGGCAGATAGAATTTTTATTTTGGAAAATTCTTCTTTAATATTCTCAAAATCATTCTGAAAAAAACTGAAAAAGAAAAAAAAATTATTATTATAATTAGTAGTAACATTGAAATTCTGAACTTTCTTAAAGATAAAAAAAATCATAACATCCACACTTTTGACTTTGAGAATCTTTTCACCAGCCTCCCACATGAAAAATTAACTGAAGCATGCATTAATTTATGAGTTATACCTTAACTCCATTTTCATAGATAAAAATAGACAGATAGAAATTTGCAATATTAACATCTCTGAAAATTATCTCTTCAATGGAATCAGCTACTACAGACAATCGTGTGGTCTTCCGATGGGTACTAGTTTCTCCAGTGCACTGGCGAATGTTTTTCTTTAAACGTTCGAGAGAAAATTCATAAAAAATAATCTCATTTCTGCCTATCGTTATATCGATGACCTGATTGTCTTTGACTTTGACAATCTTGACAGTTTAATTGAATGCTATCCGGAAGAACAAAACTGAATAAAACCAATGATAATAACAATATTTGTAATTATTTACATATAGTAATTAAAATTTTAGATTCAGGAATTTCTGTTGGTATCTACGACAAGCGAAATGACTTTAATTTTAGGGCTATTTCTCTTTGTCACTATCATACCAATCTCAAGCTAAAAGTCATAAAAAATAACATCCACTCTCAAATCAAAAGAATCAAAAATATCTGCAATAACCATTCTGGTAGTAGCAAGGCCATTCATGATTTAAATATTAATTTAAAGCTAAATGGCTACCCAGTTCATAACTTTATAATTAAGAATTCAAGTATTTTTTTAATCTCTCAGGTTTTAATTAATTTTTTACTTTTCAATTTCTCCATTGCACTGAATGTGGCTTTAGTGCTCATTCCACACCTTCTAACATTTTAAGGGCTCACCTGCAAACTTTTCTGAATTTTTAAAATAATGAAATAAAATAAATGAAAAAAACCAATAAAATAAAATAAATGAAAAAAAAAACAATAAAATAAATAAAATATTAAAAAACAAAATAAAAATCTTTAAAAAAAATATGAAAAATCTACAAAAAAATTATCAAGTGTTTAGTTAGTGTATCCCTCACTAGATGGAGATAGGTGCACACACCTATTTACTAAGTTTGCTTTGTAACGGCGCAAATAGGATTATAGAGAGTATACTGTATTGATTTACTAGCCGCCTTCGCTTGATCGCCTGAAATAAAATATCATCAGAATCTCTTATGCATAATTTTATATTCATGATTCCCTGAACGAAGTAGTTTTAAACTTCAAATTGCTATAGGTATTTAACCCGCCTTCTATTCGTAACTTTGCATTTGATCGTAAATTACATATTTGATTTCAACATTAAATTGGCGCTGCACATTTTACGTCCAGCAGCATGCTAATTGGTTAAAACACTCTGATAAAAAGGATTAAAAGACAGCAACGATGATCTCTCAGTTTACTAGATTATTTCATTATATAGTTACTATCTTGAGGAATTCCTTTACAGATTTAACAGAAAAATTGATCAAATAAAAGAAGAAAGTAAAATCCAGTAAGATATTTTCTTAGCTTTCAACAATGAAAGAGAAACAAGCAATTAAATATATGTTTTAACAATGAAATCGGTTTAAAATTCGTTCTAACAATGAAAAGTATTGTTGTAAATACTATACTTTTCATTGTTAGAACGAATTTATCTCATTGATGAGATAATTGTTTAAGTTTTCAGATCGTGTAAAAATGATTTTTGTGCTGTAATATCTTTTAAAGTTATTAACGAGGAAAACCGTTAAAATTTAGCTTAATTTTTAAATAATTTAAATTCTAATTAAAATTTCTAAAAAACGGCTCCGAGGTGCACATTCCAATCCTCTAAAGTATGTTTGTGCCAACTTTCATTGTTATAGGTCTAGCTTTCTGACCTGTAGAGGCCTAGGTCCACACACACTTATTCTTCTTTATTATTAATAGAGATTTATTTACCATTTCTTCCGTCTCAGTGTTTTCAACTGTAATGTCTTATTTTTTACATGTGTCTGAATGTGTTACTTGTTTTTTTACATCATAGCGATGATCTATTTCCCCAGTGTCTAGAACACAGACATGTGATATTTTTTTAGAAATCGGCTTCCCAATTTTTCCCCATCGCCTTTTTTAATTCGAAAAAATAGCAATTCGGTTCGTTTCTAACTTTTTGTTTTATTAGACGTTTTTCTATTATAATATAAATATTTGCGCTCGTAGGTTTTTATCCAATCGTCCTAAATATTTCATATAATTTACTTTCTTTCTTTTATTATTTTTGTTTTAATAATACGCTTCGCTATTTTATGTTGATGATTAGTTACCGTGGTTGCATTCCTGATATTACGATCTAATTAATAACCCATTGAATAAATATTTATTCATCGTATTAGTTTGATTTAAGTAATTTTTTAGAAGTCATCATAGAATTCTCGTGTTGTTGAAAAACAGGCATAAATTTCAAACTACTTGTTGCCCGTTAATTTTTATATCTTTTTTAAAATTCAGGAATAGTTTTTATGATTGGGAAATATTTGCTTTAAATTACAGAAAAAGTGGAATATTTTCCAAATTTTCATTTATTTTCTTTAAAAAATCTCCCTTTTCAATTAATCTATTTTTTTCCGAAATAATTCTTAATTTAAAGTACACAAACGGCTTAACATATCCGCTGTGGCATAATGTCTATATTTCTGTATAACTCTAGACCCAATGTTAAAACGTATCGATATTTTTTAACAATTTATATTTGGGAATAACTTCTGATTTAAATTCTCTTTCATGCTTCAAAATTATTTATAATAGATGGTATTTCATTGGTTTAAAATAGTTGATTTATGGACAGAACGTTTTTTCGTTTAAAAAACAACTTTTTAAGATCATCAGATTCCATTCGAGTTTTTTCACATTGAATTTGTGTCTGAGCTTTTCTTCAGCACATTTCGGTGTTATTCACAGTAACTGAAAGCAGACCGATTTCTTCTTACGAAAAGTTCCTTCAGCTTAATTGAAGCGAAGAGAAAAAATTCCCAACCTCCACTGCATAGTATTTTTTAGTGTTCTGTTTTTTTTAAACCATTAATTAAAGAAAAGTATAAAAATCATTAAGTTCGTCTGCGTGATGTAATTACTTTTGCTTTATGTTCTGGAGATTATTTTTATATGTTTTCTTGTATTCGTTTAGCTCTATAAAAAATGCCTTTTTTTGTCTAACATCAGAGAAGGTTTTTTCTGCTTTTGAGGTATTAATCGAACATTGATTGAAAGCCTAGCAAAAGGTAGTTTGAAGTAAATTTAGAAATGCAGTAGAGTCTCCCTACAGCGAATTTCTCCTATAACGAAATTTTTAATCGAAATGTTAAATACCATTCAAAATATTCTCCATATAACGAAGTGGTTGTCTCCCTATAACGAATTTTTTTCAGACCTTTATCTTTTCGATTTTTGTCATTTTTGAAGAAAGTTGCTAATTTCTGTGCAAAGAAATCGCTCACACGTGTCTATTTCCAGAACTACTCGCTTTGTTCATTACAGCGATAACACATAACAATAGAATGCTATGTGAAGGGTAATGCAGTCGTGGGAACCTGGGTTTCTACAGAGGGAGCAACATTTCTACGGGTCAAGATTCCAAGAATCGGGGTGGATCGGGGGTGGAAACAGCAAATGGATGTGACAATACGCATTTTATGTTTATCCGTACTAGTACATATTATTCTCTAAATTGGTGAATTGTCTTCACTTTTGAGCATTTTATTTATACAATAAAAATTAGTATAATTTTAACAAATTTATAATAAATATTACTTCATTTTTAATTGAAAGTCATAATTAAATATTTTTGAACTTATCGCACATACTAAAAGGTTTTTAACATTTACTTATAACTGCAAAAATCTGTAATCTCCGTATAACGAAATTTTCTCTATAGCGAATTTCTCAACTGGAACCAAGCGATTTCGTTATAGGGAGATTCCACTATATAGTTAAATATAAGCGTTGAATATCACGCTTCAAAACTTTATATTCATGACAATCATCGCTGATCTTGTATTGATTTTTAAAAGCAATTGTTTGTGAGTAATAAATATCACTTGACATTAACATATTATTGTCGATTAAAGTATTTCAATAACGTTTAATATGCTTCGTTGTCTTGTAAGATCAATGTCGTACCTCTTGAGTAAGATTTTTACATACAAAACAGTTGTGGAATAAAAACGAATAATGTTTTGAAATGCAACATATAATTCTGGTTAGAAGTAATAACATTTAATACTCTGCTTTGAAATTTATACTGAAAATCAATCACTGTCATATCTCTTAGGTACGAATAAATTTTTTTAAAATACGCACCGGTTTGTATTGGAGCCGGATAATTTAACAATATTTATTATAACACACTTCACTTTACTTTATACTGCGACACACCCCTGACTCCGGAGATAAAAATCTCCGATTTGCAGTTTGGATCAGTGTGCGTAGAACCTTTATTGAACAAAAAAAACTGTTACATACAGTGCTTTAACATTTCATATGTGATAATTAAAAAATGATGAAAAATGTGTGTTTATATATGAAAAGAAAGACTCGCGAAGCAAAAAGAATTTTAAGACTGGTCCCAAAAGTTCGTGGCATCTATATACTTGTAGGAGGACTGATTAGGGTCCTAGGAATTGAACCTCTAGAGGGTCTTAGTCCATAAGTCTGAGGTCTTGGTGAAGGAGGGAAATCAGGTTCGGAGTCGGATGAACTGGTTGCGTCCGGTGGCTGTTTTATGAGGTTCTCATTCTCAGTGATTAAAAATATGAGTTTAGCTATTTTTATTCTTGATAGTTTATTTGAAAGTACGCTTTTCTACATAAGTTTAGTATTTTCTGCTCTTGGTTTTGTAAAATGATAAGATGACGTCGTCATCTGACAAGAAGTTGCGTAGTGGAGAGTGTCTCCCTTTTCTCTTCATGTGCAGATATCTGAATGATGAAGCCGGAATCTATATTATAACACACTCATTCTTAAATTATTGGAGAATAATAAATTGTAAAATTCGAAACTATTTAAAATGCAGTTGTAGCTATCATTTTATGTTAATGGATCGTAAACAGTAAAGCATTATTACTTACTAGTAATAACACTATCAGCACTTTCAGATTTAGCAACACAAACAGTCAGCAAATCACTAATAATGGATAAATTGAGATTTTCCTCTTTGTGAAGTTATTGAGTAATAGGTTCGGGATAAAATCTGAGATAAGAAAAAATTGTATTGTAGTCATTTAAAAATATGATGATGCTCAGAAATACCATTTCAGTTCACCTGATACGTGGAAATAATTAATACAGTTTTCTTTAAGCCTATTAAAGTTTAAAATCTTTCAAAAATTAAAATTTCAGTGCTTTCAATGGAAGTTTCTGTATAATGAAGTTTCAAGAGTGATCATTTAAACTTCTATATGACATAGCTTCATCCTATTTTTAACTACATATGCAGAATCATTAATTATTAACTTACTGACTTAACTAAAGGACATTGACATTAAAACAAAGGACAAAGAACGCAATTGATTACATATTGAAAATATTCTATACTTTGAAACCATTTTTAGAAATGCCTACGAGTAGCTAAAGGACTAAGCATGCTAAGCGGATTGCGAATCACTCAAATATTCAAAAGCTTTTAGGGACATGCAATGTTTACAAGTAACT
>BGPR01044900.1:0-12480 GCA_013235015.1 Araneus ventricosus | reverse complement strand
AGACCTGGGGTTATGATAGTTTTACTAATTATGCGTGCAATTAGTCTGTCCTGCACTCTGTTTTTAGTCCATTTAGAGATGGTTATAATGTCCGGAACATTTCCAATCATTGCTTGGTATTTGCTTCTACGGTAGTTGTCATGCGTTATTTGGATTGACTGTTTTCTTAAGTTGGAAATAATGTCCTCTGAGGCGATCCATTCTATAAATGGCGTGGAATCAGTAACTTGCTTTGCAAAAGAGTCTGCCTTTTCATTCCAAAAGATCCCGGAATGACCAGGAACCCATAAGAGGGAAATATTTTGATTCATACTTTTTCTGACATGAATTTTTGAAGCCAGACGTTGAATGACCTTGGGAGAGCGAAAGGTTATGTTTTGAAGTGAAGATAGTGCCGAATAACTGTCTGATAGGATTAAAATATCCTTTTCAGGAACTGCTAATTCATCCAATGCTTGGCAAATCGCCAAGACTTCCGCTGTGAAAACGGAATTTAGGGGATGAATACGATAAGAGAATTGTTGAATATTAGATAGACCAGCAATTGACGTGTAACAGTGTGATTTCGAACCATCAGTAGCAATAATGAAATGATTTGGGAAAAAGCTTTGGATGCATTCAGTGAAGCTAGTAGCGATTATTGAAACTGGGATTTCTTTGCTTTGAAAACGAAAGTCTTTAAGAAAAATTTCACACAAGTTTGGGTTGGAGTGTGGAAGAACTGGGAGGGTTATTACATGGTCTGGAATGCAATTAAGATTATGAAATGTGACTCTAAGGGATTCTGCATCTTTTTCAACGAGCTGTAAATTAGATTCATCATTAGTATGGATCAAAGGAGAGAAGGGATGAGTCGCAATCTGTTTGATAAAAAATTGGATTGCTAAACGTCTGATTTTTGCCGACATTATTTCCTGCCCTGCAAGCTTTAATAAAATAATGTTTGGAGTCCAGATTGGTACTCCAAGGGCTATTCGAAGAGTCGTTGTTTGAATGACATTACAAGATTTGAGGTGAGTTTCGGAGAATTTATTAATGATGGGACAACTGTAGTAAAAAAGGCTAAGGATGCTGTTATTAGCGATAGTGATAAGATGTTTGGTTCTTGGGCCGTTTCTTTTATAACCTAAAATTTTAAGACCGTTAATTTTTTTAAGTGCCTTACTGCGTAAATTTCTAAGTATGCATCCATTTTGATTATTCTTAGTAAACTGGATTCCAAGATATTTTAGCGATTCACTCCATGTAAGTGGAATACCAGCATAAGTTATGCGCGGAAGAGAGACGAAATTTTTATTTGATAGATCTATTATAGCGCTTTTGTCTGGACAGATAGCCATTTTCCAATATGAGCACCATTTATATATGTTTTCCATAGTGTTTTGAATTTTATTTTGGATATAGGTCATAGAATGGTGAGAACAGTATACAAAAATATCATCAGCAAAAATAGAACATTCAACATTTTCGTCCAAAGTCTCAAAAAAATCATTCAAAAAAATGACAAAAAGAATTGGAGAGAGGACGCTACCCTGGGGCAGACCTTTAAAAAGAATGTTTGTATTAGAAAGATTGTTTCGCCATTTAATTTGAAATGATCTGTCCTGCAGAAAGTGGTGCATCCATTTAGCGATTTTACCAGTAATACCCAGTTCAAGACATTTGTAGATAAGTTCGTCAATATGTACAGAATCATAAGCACTTTTAATATCGAGACTTACACCAACAAAAAAATTTTTGTTTTTGCGGGCCTCAGAAATTGCAGTAAAAATTTTGTAAATCGCTGTATGATTATCTCTAAACGGAAGGAATCCATGTTGATTTGAATTCAATTTTTTCTGACAAGTGAGGTAATTGGTAATACGATGCGCTAAAATACGTTCAAAAATTTTGCAAAAGACTGAAGTAAGGGCTATTGGTCTATAGGAAGTTAATTTAGTTTTATCTTTGTTGGGTTTAGGAATCGGAAGAATAATAGCGTGTTTCCAGTTTTTGGGAAGAACAGAAAAATCAAGTTGCTGTTGAAACATGAAAAGAATTTTGTAAAGGGATGCATCGTCAAGATTTTTGAACCAGATTGCCGGTATATTATCAGCTCCCGGTGTGGAATTTTTAGTTCTCTGTATTGCTCGTTTGAGTTCCCAAAATTCAATATTTCTATTTAAGAATTCATTGTCACTGCCATAATCAATAGGAATAGGCTGAACTTCAGTACTCTGAATTGAGAAATGTTTTGCAAATAAGTCACTTTGTGTCTTCGGGTGGGTTACATACCGGTTATTATGGAAAATGATATCATGATTTTTAACATTTGGGTTCGTATGATTAGATAATTTGTGTAAAATTTTGAAGAACATTTTGGGGTTTTGGGAAATTCTACTGATGTTATCCCAGTAATTGTCTTTGGCCCTTTTAAAGTGAAATTTGAATTTACTTCTATATTTTTTATAATTGATCCATTCTGAACTCGAAATGGTACTCCTGGCTTTTTTCCATGCATATTTTTTTAGACGGCTGAAGTTATGGCAAGCGGCATTCCACCAAGGCGGATAATCTTTGTGTTCTAGAATTTTATTTGTAGTATGATTGCTAATGGTCAGGGAAATTTGGCTTGTAATTGTATCTATAGTTGGCTGGTCAGTTGAGCTAAATATGTCTATTGATTTTTCGATAATTGGATTCCATTTGATAGTTTTGATATTTCTGCATGTGTTCTGGAGTTTTGTCCAAGAAATGACAATAGGGATGTGATCACTTTCAAATGAACAATCAAAAACATAACATTCAGTCTCATTAGAAATGGAAGCAGAGCATAAAGTAAGATCTATTATAGAGTATGTACTAGCATTAATGATATGAGTTGGGGTGGAGGTGTTAAGCAGAGTAAAGTTCGAATCATTGAGCCAGTCAACAAAATCCTCACTAAATGACGATTGAGAGGTTCCCCCCCAAAGAGGGTGGTGGAGGTTGAAATCTCCAAAAATAAAGGTCGGAGTGTGTAGGCTATTGAGGAACGTTTTAATGGGGTTGATATTAAAACCATGTGGTGCATAAATGTTAATAACAGTGAAACTTTGGTTTTTAGAATGGACTTCAACAGCCAGGATTTCAAGATTTGGATCATCCTCTTTGCTAAAAACCACTCTTCCAGAAAGTGTTTTCGGGATACCAATTAGTAAACCGCCGCCGAGTCTATTACTTCGATGTGTACGGAAAAAGATTTTGTTTGGATGCGAAAGATTGTCGTCTGCTTTTAGAAAGGTTTCCTGGAAAATCCAGAAGCTGGAAGTAGAAAAGGGAGGTTGATGAAGCCAAATTTGTTTGTTTTTAATACTACGGCAATTCCATTGCACGAATGACATGAGAATGAGATTAGAAAAAATTAAGGAAGGAAAAAAACAGCTTCCTTACACAAAAACGATGACAGAAAAAACATGAGATGAAACGACTGAAAAAGGAACAGGTGAATAAGAAATGCAAAAATGGCGGTGAACAAGAGAAAAGGTGAAAGGAAAAAAAAAACCCAGAATTTTGGACAAGACAAAACAAAAACAAAACGCCAACAAAAGACATTAGCACTGAGGCATGTCTTCTGCTTCCTGTGAACCCCCAGCATCCCAAGAAATGATGGAGTTAGACATTTGGCGCAAATTACTAAAGAGCTTCTTTTTGCGAACTGGAGAAGAACCGGGGTCAACACACTGGGTGATTATTTTGCAGAAATTTTGACAAATACAGTCCATAGATTTTTGTAGCATATCTGCAAAGATTGCCATCTGCCGTTCGAACCTGTCATTTATAGCTTGAAGGAGAGTTTCGAATTTAGCATTTATAGTGTCTTCGATATTTGTAACTGCTGGCATTGTTTTCACCGTTTCAGAGTATTTAGCTTTATTTTGCTGAAAAATACGTCTGGCTTCACCAGTTGTGATGTGGTTTCGACATTTTAATTCCAGTATTTTTTGTTCCGTTATATAAGAGGGACAAGATGTGGATTTAGCATTATGAGGACCATTGCAATTAATGCATTTCACAGGTTGTTGGCATGGGCCGATGTGGGCTGCCCCACAAAGATAACATATGATTGTCTTGTCGCATACTCGTGATGGATGCATGAATGAAAAACATTTGTTACATTGCCTGGGCCGGTCTATGAATTTCTGTAAGCGTTGATGTACGAACCAAATTTTGATTGCCTCTGGTACTGTTGTACCAAGAATGGTGATTAGAACAGGAGACATTTCTTTAGGTGAATTTTGTTTTAAAAATCGTCGCATTTCCACTACAATGCAATCATTTTTGTCCTCTATTTCCGCGGCCAATTCCTTCAAAGGGGTAGATGTGGGTATATCAAATATCAAAAATCTAGCGGATACATTTTCCCAAATGATATCGGTAGCAACGCTTATGTCCATAAATTTTTCCAATGAGAGTAATTGTACGGCGCATATGGGGTCTTTCGTTGTAAATTGATATTTACCCTGTCGGGTATATTTCATATTTTCAATTTGTTCATGGCGAGTGACTGATTTTTTTACAAAGTCTTGAATCAGAAATGGATTTGACTGAGGCATTTTTTGAGGTTGTACAGCATTAGCGATGATGATGTTTATTTCGTCGTAGGTTTGACTTCCCAGGCGCATAACAAGTTCGTTGAGAGTCTTAGCACTTTTATAGAACATGTTGTTGAAAGTGGTAGCCATACTGACTTGTTGGGAATAGTTCAAAGATGTGGCATTATCCGAGTTCACAATGGTAAAGTCCGAATGCGTTTTAATTTTAGGAAGAAAACAACACGGGAAACAGATAAGCTTACCTGTTTATCAGGAAATGGAAAAGCAAAGGCAAAAAGTAAAAGAAAACCACCTGAGACGAAGGCACAAATTTGAAAACGAAGAGCGCGAAAAACACAAACCGCTCCGGCTGCTCAAAAAAATCTACCATCCATCTACTTTCTACTGCACGTTATATGTTGTTTCACAACCTTATCGTGCTTTCTACCGACGAGAGCAAAAAATAAACAAATCTATTTTGACACCTTTGAACAGTTACAGTTTGTATTAACGTTGAATGATACATAATTTAGTTTCGAAATTAAATTAATTTAGCTCTAAGCATTTTCATTTTTCTTTCATATTCACTTAATTTCAGATTTTAAAATCTATCTAAATCTGAGCAATAATTTATAAAAAAACTTTCCAGAATGTCCTTGATAGGATTTAACTGCTCATTTTCCTTTAGAAACTAAAGAAAGTCTTTTTTTCAAGCAAAAATAAATATAGCTTTTGATGAATGTGATCTAAAGATGTTGAATTCATTAAAGAAAAAATCCTCGAATTTCCAAATAATAATTATAATTTAAGATGTTATTCAAATTTTAGAAATAATTTTTTTCAACCCGAGAACAATAAATCGTAATTGTAATTGATTTTAAATACCGGATGGTTTTGTTTTTTGTTTGATTTTATTGTACATGTACATTTAAGCGCGTGTGTTGTGTGCACTTTGAATTTCCAGAAGCATCCGGAACTCATGGTGCTCTCAACGGTTCTTGCAGGAGTATCTACGAGAGTTTTCAGCAAAGCAGCACCGATTTTGGCTAAAAATTATTCAGCTTTGAGATATTATTCAAAACCCATGGAATCGCTCAAAATGTTTCAGAAACACGGTGTGGTGCCTGATGTTATCAGTACTGCACCAAAGGCTGTCGCTGAGATTAAATATAATGAGCATGTTGTTGATTTCGGAAATGAATTGACACCAACACAAGTAAAAGATCCCCCTACTCACATTCAATGGCCAGCGAAAAAAGGAGCCCTGTATACCTTATGTATGACGGATCCCGATGCACCTAGCCGAAAGGATCCGAAATATCGTGAATGGCACCATTGGTTAGTTGTTAATATTCCTGAAACCAGTGTTTCCGAAGGTACTGTTATGTCCGAGTATGTTGGCTCAGGTCCTCCTGAAGGTACAGGTTTGCATCGGTATGTATTTTTGGTATACGAGCAGCCAGAGAAGTTGAATTGTGATGAGAAGAAGTTGACCAATAGATCCGGCGATCACCGTGGTAATTTCAAGATTGCAAACTTCGCCAAGAAATACAATCTTGGAGACCCTGTAGCTGGAAATTTTTACCAGGCTGAATGGGATGACTATGTTCCTAAACTTTATGAACAATTGTCAGGTTAGACAATGGCTTCAATTACAATTAATTTTGATTCTTTGAAAAGAATTGATATTGCAATATTAATTTCTGTGAAAGAATATTCATACACGTTGATATGATGACTGATTAATTTTTGTAACCGATTGTTAAGTACCTTTGAAATAAAGTGATTTTTTTTTTCAGTTGTTGATTTCAAGCTTATAATAACTAGTTACTTAAGTAGAATATTCATATCTTGTGGTTTTCGAGATGAAATGGTGAAATTATTGGTTTAGGGAGTGACAGTTGTAAATGTTATAATTTAAAAAATAGTGAGAAATATTCTGCTTTTAGTGAGTTAAGCATGTTCAAGCTAATCGATTTATTTTGCAATACATTTTTTCTTATAATCTAAACCAAATTGACAGATGAACAGTAGGAGTTTTCAACAAATCAGTGTGTTGGCAGTTATGTCAAAATCCAGAAAAGGTCTTTTTTTTATTTTATCTTTATTTTTGTAAATGACATTCATTTATTTAGTTTTGTATCTCAGTTTGAAATTCTTAGCATTTAATCTTGGACTCGGGATATTAACTTGTTCAATTGAGACTGAAAAAAAAAAAAATGTTACTATGTGATATAAAACTTGACTTAGGGTAGATGCTCCAATTTCGGCCACGTTAAGAGAAAATTTGAAATGGAAATTTCACAGTGGATGACTGTTTAAAGGATATTAAATCATACTTATACTATTCTTTAGCAGATTTTATTGGCTTTCTGCTAGTTACAAAATTTTTTTGAATATTTTAGATGTAGAGTTATGAATTTTGAAATAAATTAACCCCATTTGCACCAGTTTTGGCCACACTAATATTATATTTTTAACAGACATTTTAATGAATTTTAAGTAAAAATAAATCATTTTGATGCAATATATATTCTAGTACATTATTTTCTGTTATTTTAAATGTGATTCTTTTGATGAATTTATAAAGATATGTAATAAAATTTACCTAAGATGATTTTAGCTGCAGATTTCAGTTTTAAAAAAAAGAAACAGGAATGCAGAAAACAGTTTAATTTGGTTGATAAAATACAAACTATAATTTAATTTGGTTGATAAAATTCAAACTATATATACTCACTTTTTTTTTTTTTTTTGACAAAATGTGAAACAAGAAATTTGGAGAAGAATAAACTTTCATTGCAAAAGTATAGATTTTTTTAAAAATCTTACATATCAAGAATTTGCATTATACTCACTAACAATATCCACAAATATGTATTTTCATAATTTTTAATTGCAACATTAATCAAAATCATTTTAAAATTAGAGCAATCTATGCATATAAAGGAATATTCCTCATCACTCGATTCAGGTTCCTCAAGTTGAAATTTTCTAACGTAAATGTGAGATAAACATTCAAAATGGAGATGTTTTTGGTATTCCATTTTAAATGGCCTTAACTGCATTACCAACTTTAGATGGTAAGTAGCAAAATTTTTTTATGCAAATGCTACCTGCCTTCTTATTTTTAATTGGAGCCATTACTATGTAAAATGAAAACAAAACTAAATCGGTTACTTTTATTTTAGAAATAAAATTAAGTTAGTTGCTTTTATTTCATCCAGATATTCTTAAATGTATGTAATGGCTAAAAACACAATAATGAAGTTATGTGGCCAAAACTGGCACATATAGTAAATTTAAAGTACCAGTTTTGGCCATCACCCATTTAATCTTAAAAATAATTAATTTTGATATGAAATCAGAATAAAAAGAAAGCTTACCTCATAAACCCTAAGTGTAATCAGTTTTAGAATATTCATTTAATTCTGAGAGCTTCGTGATGAAAAACTGAAAATACTTGTTCCTTAACAGTTGTGAGTATACAATACTTGATTATGCATTTAATTTTTTTACAAGTCAATGTGTGAGAAAATGAACCAATCAGATTGAAAATAGTAAAATAAGGATTGTTTAAAGTATTGGAATGTTTCTTATTAGTTAATTTGAAATTACTGGTTAATTATTGGAAAAACAGATCCAATGTGTCCAAAACTGGAGCATCTACCCTATAGGGAATTATTTAAGGCATGTATAATAACTGTTTTGAACAGAACAGTATTTCATGTTTTGTTAAAAGAAAGAAATTTGTGACAGTTTTCATTTCTTAAGATGAAAAGTAAAGTTAATAATTTTTTTTGATGCTAGAAAATGTCGAGTGTGACTCTATTTTTGAAACTCTTAATTTAAATATAACTTGGTAATAAAAAAAAAAAAGCAATCTACTTTGTCTTATTGTTCATACGTGTTCTGCTACATAATAAAACTTGCAGCTAAGTTTATATATATGTTCTGTTATTTAGCAGTGGAAAAGAAGCTTAGCATTAACCAGGTTCTCTTGAATTGGAGACATATTTTTAGCAAATATTAAGTGTTCACAGAACTTGTAAAATACTGCCTATGTGAGAGGGGAGTTTTTGAAAGCACATAGACTTGAGGGGTTTTCATCTTCAGTGTCAACTGGAAATGAATGGTTAGTGAAATATCAAATGTAATGCACCTAAATTTAGTTTAATTACAAGATTTATTACTTGTATCATTGTGCTTCTCCAACAACACTTGATTTTTACCTATGGGGAAAAGGATGAAGAGTGTGTCTCCGGCGTATGCTCCAGAACTGAGTTCCTAGTTTGTGCCGGGTTCAAAAATTATTAGATCAAGAGTATCACAAAACAAACAGCCTTTGTTTCAAGCTGCTTAAAAAACAAAATTGCCATCAGGAGATGGACTAGAAAAATTGCCAATCCAATTTGGCCAAGAAGGGAAAAAAATGGTACCCTCTTAGAAAGACCTCCATTTTCTTTTTCTAGAATGGGGGAAAAACTTATTAACCCTGGAAAATGGTAATGTTGAGTCAAATTGACTCCTTTTCCCATTCAAGCTGTGAAGTAGCATTACCATTCCAGAGTTAAAGGGGTAATTATCTTCTATAAATAATGTCCATATTAGTCTATTGGCTAATTTGATTGACTAAAGATCTGAAAATGGGGATAGGGAGAATATTAAAATCTGGGAGTATTGAAAAGAAGTTTTTAAGGAAAATTCTGCTTGAAATTTTGCCTCATGGATTTTTAATATTTTTTATAAAATAAATATTTTCAAAAAGAAAAAAAAAGCTGAATATTGTTAGTTGACGGAAAATATTTGAATTTTAATTAGATTACAGTTTGTGGTTTTCTTCAGAATATATCATTAATTTGCCTTTTTTTTATATTTTTGTTCATATGTATTAAATATTACCAATAGGTAATATAATTGGCCATAACACGACTTCATTAAATTATGTTCAAATATATGCAGTAACCATTTTATATTGTTTGCTTTGGATTGAATTTACTCTGATACACTATTTCTAACCTTGTTCTTTTTTAGATGATGACAGAATAAAAATTGTTCTAAAATTAATGTTGAATATTCATAATTTTTATGACAAACAAAAATTACTATGTCTGAACAATCATATTTTTATTTTGGGAAAAAAAATCTTCACAAAATTTGGAGAGGTTTAATAAAATGAATACCAGCTTTTATTCCTTGTAGCATCCATACAGAATTGCATAATGAATGAATGGATTTTTATGATGCCAGATATCTCGCTATTCTATACCAAAACAGAGTTGCATAACATAAAGATTTTATGTGGAATCTTTTTTACCATCGGGGGCAACATTAACCTGGTGACTGAGTTTGGTTTGAAATTACAGGATTGAAACGAGATTCCTGAAAGATCTATATGTGGTCAGTGGTGTCTGGGGCATGACAAGATTTTTTTTTGCCCCCAGGGTAAATGGCATCCGGAGCATGAGATTTTTCGCCTCTTCATCATATTTAACTCAAAACGTGACAAAATAGCACTGATGTTCTAATTCCATGCCATATCCTAAGACTGATACCTGGGGCATTAATTCCCGCCCCCCCAGATTGCTACGCCACTGTGTGTGGTATGCTTAGTGCACATTAAATTTTATTGTAGATCAAATGTTCCAAGATGAGTGGAATTCTGGTGTTATCCAAACATTGTTCTTAAATTGTGAAGTCTTTTCTTAGTGGTCCTCATGAACTTCAAAACATTAATCTAACTAATAAACCTTTTACATTCAGTTTTAAAAACTGTTTAAGAAATTCAAAATGCATTGTTATTTCAATTTTTTATTGGAAATTGAATATTATCGTTGAAATAAATATATCAAAAATTCATGATTCAAGGATTAAAATTTAAGTTTCAACAAAATTTGGATAATTTAAATAACTTATTTGGCATTGTTCACACTAATGGTTTGGAATTTGTAATAATTGAAGAAGACGGAAAATTTTTATTGAGTCAAAGAAAGCCAAGGCAGAGGGAATGCCTTATGAGAATCGATATAAAGCTTGAAGAAAGGGCATTATTGAGGGTCAGAAAACATTAAAACATACGGGCTAGAGCTCATTGTAGTTGAAAGATCGCTACCAATTGGATGGGTTCATCAGAAGAATCGTCAGGTATCGAGGATAATTCTGATCAATCTGGGACTTCACCCAACCCAGACGTCTCTTGATGAAAACAAAGATGCGCAGATGGGATTAGGGATGGAGAATGTACTTAGGATGATATGTTTTTTTAACTGCAAAATGAATGGCTGTACTCGATCGGTGT
Source organism: Araneus ventricosus (assembly GCA_013235015.1). NCBI lineage: Eukaryota > Metazoa > Arthropoda > Arachnida > Araneae > Araneidae > Araneus > Araneus ventricosus. The sequence continues at coordinate 1,629 of BGPR01044900.1, read as the reverse complement.
CGCATTAGTCAGAGAAATTCCGTTTTCATTCTCGAAGCCGTACCCGAGTCTTTAGGGCATTACATAGATGAACTGGCAATCAATCGAAACACCATCCAAAGATCCTGACACAACTCGTTCTAATACTGGTCGTATCAACGGTGTGATTACATTTCTAGAGCAGTATGCAGATCGAGAGATGGCATATTTTCCATGCCGTTCCCACTTAAGGGAGCACCTCAAATATGGGGATGAGAATCTGCCGTAAAAGTAAGCAGTCTCGTTTCCGGTAGGATATGGTAATGGTGGGGATTGATTTACCCCCTCCGATGACGGGGGTCTTGGCGTGAGCCGTTCTTAATGGGTCTATTATGCGGAGGTCACAGTGCCCGATTAATTGTTGCAGCAGCCTAGTTATTCATGTTGGATCCGCAAGCCTAGGGTAGTTGAAGTAATTCGTTTGTGATATATTCCATGTCGGAATCACATAAACGAATTAATGGTAGAAGTGTTTTCGAACTAGCTACCTCAAGTGACTAGTAGTCCAGATGTTGTTTAATTTTTAAAAATCTGGAAATATTTGGGAAAAGAAAATTATATGGACGGATATAAATGCTTGAAAGAAATATGTAGCCAAGAAAATTATATGGACGGATATAAATGCTTGAAAGAAATATGTAGCGACAGAGAAATACTGAGTAATGGGACTTACCTTTCTAATGCACTAAAAAAGGAAAATTAGAAGCACGATTATTGGAAGCTTGTTGAATTATGTACAGTTTTTATTTTAAGGAACTTAGATTTCACTATCAAAATCAGGCCACCAGGGCCTCTACATCAGGGGTGTAGTGGAGGCAGTACGCCGTTCCGGCACTGCTTTTTTTTACGAGAAATAAATAAGAAAAAATGGTGAAAACGTCCTTAAATCAGTGTAATTTTTGTCACCCAGGTTAGAGCGTTCCGGCACTTCTTTTAGATCGTACCGGCAGTGCTTATTTTGCGACTACACTACTGCTCTACATGTTGCTTGATGGATGGCAAAGGTCAATTACTCCTTTAAAATATTTTTCTTTAGACAGAAATTGCCTTCAAAAATGTCTGAAGAGCATTTGTTTGTTTCTTGTGATAGTGTTTGTTAAAGCATGGTTAGAGAGTTCACTGTCAGTCGGTGCTCCATTTAATGATTTAATATTTTTAAAAGATTGAAAGAAATATCAAAACATAAATCAATACATTTCGTCAGTGACTTTGAAAAACTTTTGCAGTCATCTGTGGTATTTAAATGAAGAGTTAAGTATTTTAGCAATTTCTGATAAAAATGTTAATATTGCAACCAAACAGCGCATCATAGAGGATTTAAAAACGGAAAATCTTAATGCTGAAAGTAATGCATTATTCATCCTAATGAAGTTCCCCGTCTCCTATGTAAGACATTAATTTTAACATTTTATTTATTAAGAATACTTTTTATTAGACATCATTCTTTGATTTTATAATGATAGTCAATTTTTATCATTTATCAAATTTCAACAAAATTTTCTAACGAATATTTACAATTTAAGTCATTCAGAGTTTAGATGTGGCATCAAAAAATTAGTTCATTCCCTAGTAGCACAGTTGGTTGGCCCAACGTTGGGAAATGGTCGGCAT
>BGPR01044899.1:0-12480 GCA_013235015.1 Araneus ventricosus | reverse complement strand
AGTATTATTTACTTAGCATTAATATAGTAATATACCTAGTAATAATATAGTATTATACACCTTAGCATTAACATAACATTACATAAATTTTAGCACAATATAGCACATTTTACTCTAGTTATCAATACAGCACATATACCTAGCACAATTACAAAGTTAATACATACTTCAGTGTTTAACATACAATACATACCTAGTAATAACATAAAGTATCATTTTACCTTAGTAATAATTATTAGCATTACATACCCTTAGTTAATAATTACAAAGTATCATACACCTCAGTAATAATTACAATAATAAGTACTATAATACATAGCATTATATACCTTAGCATTAATAATATTTCTATATGCCACCTAGCAATAATACAGCATTACATACCGGTTTGCCAATATAAAGCATTATATACTTAGCATTAATATTAAAGTATTATACAATTTAGCATTAATTACAAATAATATATACTTTCTAGCATTAATACAAAGCATTATCTACCTAGTAATAACATAAAAATATATACTTAGCATTTACTTACAATATTACATACCTAGCATTTAACATAAAGTAATATATACCTCTTGAAGTATTACTATAAAGTAATTATTTACTTAGCATTAATATATATTATATAAATTTTAGCATTAATATATATTATTTCTACCTAGCATTAACATAGCATTTCATATAATTTAGTATTAATATAGCACATATACCTCCTAGTAATAATTACTTACAATAATATACCCTTAGCATTAATATAGTACAGTTTTAATTTGTGTAATAACATGTTACTTTACATAATCAGTATTAATATATATTTACATACTTAGCACACATAAAGTAATACATACCTTAGTAATAATATAGCATTATCTACTCTAGTATTGACACATAGCATTACATACTGCAATAATATAGCATTACATACTTAGTATTAATATAACAATATATGCACTTAGTAATAATATGTGCAATATATACTTAGCATTAACATAATAATATAAATTTTAGCACAATATAGCACATATACCTCTAGTATTAATATAGCATTATATACTTCAGTAATAATATAGCACTATATACTCTTAGTAATAACATAACACATATACTTCTTAGCATTAATATAGCAATATTTACTTAGTAATAATACAGTACTTATACACTCTTAGCATTAATTACAAATAATATACACTTCAGTACTTTCTAATTATTAGCACATTTACTTGCAATAACATATAATACATACTCTAGCAGTCAATATAACAATATATACCCCTTAGTAATAATACAGCACATATACCCCAGTAATAATAGCACATACCCCTAGTATCAATATAAGTATTATAACTGTAGATGTATATACTTAGTTTTAACCTTTCCATTCATTGGTTTCAAGCAGGAAACCAATATTGAGCATTTTGTTACTGGCAGAATCGAAACGTAGCGCATTTTCTTTCATAACTAAGAGCCAGATATATAGGGGCAACTATATAAAATTCCAGTTCAATACCGTTAGTATTTACAAGATCTCGGCATTGAAGAGCTAAATTACTTGATCTCGAACAGAGAAAGCAAGATGATGAGGGTTCTTGCAAAATTGTAATTTTCAAATTGAATCTTTGAAAGTAATATGTTTTATGAAGGTGAATATATGAATACTCACATACACTTATAATTAAATATACGAATTTAATTTGCATTTCTTGATAACTTAATCGGAGGAAAAAACCGTTCACATTCATTGAAACCAAATTTTTTGAAGATAAAAAATCTAATTTTTCTTTACTTATTTACGGTCAGCTGTATGTCTAAAACTCATTTTTGAAATAAATTTATAATTTTTTGAATTGAAACATGTAGTGAACTTGAGAGGATTAAGAATATGAGACGTTGAAAAACAGATTTTTTATAGACATTGTTTGTTTACAAGTACTAGTTCTACGTAATATCAAACTCGATGAGTTGAGATGATATAATGTTTTAAACCGTACATTACAGCTGTATTGATACTGTATTATAATTCTGTTGTCGTAGTAGGGCTATTTTGGAACTGAATATTTAAATTTGTACCATGTAAAATGACAGTTGTTCGCATGGTACAGTAAAATAATATTTTGAAGAAATAAATAGCTAATTTTTCGTTTAGTAGCGATGATATTACTACTGAATTTACAAAAAAAATATATAAACCTCACAATAAAACAACATCGTTGTATCACTAGTTTTTGATATTTATAGCAGTCTCTTCATTTCTATCATATGTAAGAAATATCTCATTAAAAATACACAGTAATCTTAATTTTAAGAAAAGAACTCGGATGTTCTCCGAACTCTTTAAGAACAATTAAACATTTATTTTAAAAAAATGAAATGATCTAAAGAAATAGTAGAGAATAGTCAGACGTTATTGAATTGTTCCATAGATTCTTTCGTCTTAAATATTTACAAGTAAGAAGCCATGAAGGAACAAATTTATTTGGAAGCAGAGATGAAATAAGAAGGTAGACCGACAATGTTCACAAATATCCCAAAATATAAATCTATGAAAATTTGTACATTCAGAAGAAATCTTAGAAATGAGCAAAATACATTAATGATACATTATTCGCAATTCAAAGATTTCAACGCAAGTTAAAATTGAGATAGGACTATCGCCAGCCTCTAATTTAATCCAAAATGCTGCTAGTCAGTGGATATATAATTGTAAATTACATTAACTTCTAATGTTTTAAAAGAACAAATAAGAGTAATTTTATTATAAAATTATTTCTTCCTTAAATTTTAAAAGAAGTTTCACAAACGACGTCACATCTGTTTGCCAAACATTCATTTCTATGGCAATTTTATATCATTAGTATATCTTTTGAAACTTATCTTTGTGCTATGGTATAAGAAGCTTTAACGTTCCTAACAATTTTAACCGCACAAATTAATTTAGATAATATAAATATCATAAAACCAATTTTAACAGATATTTGAGAATTTTTAATACATTTTAGCTAACGTAGCAAAATACATTTTAAAATAAAAACAACTCTTAATAATTCATTAAACAAAAATACCGATACTATCAGAAACGCAGAAAATACTTTTTTAACATAATCAAAATTTTCATCAGAAATATTTCCAAAAAGAAACTGAAACTAAAAGTAACATAATGCCTTGGTTTGTTATACCCACCAGAAACGGGGCGTTAAAATAATTCATTTCACAAATGTTTGGAAAAAATGTTCCCGCAAACTCCATTTCATCTAAACGTTAAAAAGAACACTTTTTTGATAATGAAAGATGCAACGCTGTTCTTTTAAGAGAGAACTTGATTGCTTTGTCGATATTTACGTAACACAACCATCCCACGAAAAAAGTGCACAAAAATTTTAAAAAGAGAGAATTACACTCGTGGTACTTGCAAAAGCTTCCGATAAACACGATGAAAACTTGCGAGAAAATGGCAGAATTAAAGAAAGCAAAGGAAAAAAAATGAGCGGAAAAATGAGATTTTAAATGAGATGATTTATGTTTATATCGAGATCGGGAAGCTATGATAAATTGTCGATCTATGCCTTGTATCAGAAAGCCAACGAGGTATGGCCGGAGACAAATGATCTTATCTTTATTGAAGATGGAAGAATTAAAGGGATAGAAGCACCTTAAGATGTCGTTCGGAACGATTTGTTATGTGGATTTTGATGTTTTTGCAAATTCATAATTGAAATGAAGTGATAAATAATATCAATGGCAAATCAGATTTTTGAATTCGTTTTAGTTTGTAGTTTGCTACCTATTTGTTCATATTTCCATAGATTATTTTCTCACTTAAAAGTGTAATAACGTCTCCCTATTCGATTCTTACTGCGACAGTTTTCATACCCCATGCTTTATTTTAACATAGGAAAGTTCTTGTGAGTGGACCAACTCACTGGAAACATAACGCAAAAAAATCGAGGTGTAATTTACAATCATTTTTCAGCGCGGCTGCTTTTGAAGTGCGAATGTAATATAAAAAAATGTTAACAGTGTTAACATTTTTTAACGAAATAAATGTTAAATTGTTATGGCGAAAAATTTTAAACTATACTTATCAAATAAATTTAGATAAAAAAAGTTTTAAAAAACCATCTTTATTAGGTAATAAACTAGCAAATTTCGTTTATTTTAATTAATTTCTACTTTTTTTTCATTGATTTATTGTTTCTCTTAATCTCCTGCCAGGTGGCGTATAGGCATGGAGGTTCAAATTTTAAATTAAATTAATATTATTGAAACTATATTAGTTCTTAAAATATTAAAGATAGTCGTCATGTGAGAGAATATGCAGAACAAAGATTTTCGATTCCCCTACCTCATTAGGAAGCAGGTAAGAAAAATCGATCTCAAAATTCCATCTTTACAAACTGAAAAAGTCAAGTTCAATAAAAGTGTTTATAAAGTTGAGCATAACAGATTTTCAAGAAGTTAAAAACATATTTCCAGAACAAGGTTGTGAATTCTATTTTAGATGACTCGCATTCTTATTAAAAAAGACTAATTTCTAAACATTTTACCACATTCTAAAGCATTCTATAGTGATATGGTTTTGAGAATGGACATTTTTCAAAATTATAATATCTAATACACATAATTATATTACAAGAAGGCTGGATTCTTTATAATACTCTCATCTAAAGTTGATAGTTTCACTAAATATCATCATCAATTTATTACATTATGTTACAAATTCCGGAATCATGTTTTGTACCTTCATTAAGGGAAATTAACGTCTGTAATGTTTGGAAAATTGTTGTCCCATAATTCACTGTTCCTACTAACTTCATGTCGAGAATATAATGGTGGAAATAACTTTAATAGAGTCTTGAAATCAAAATAAGACTTCTTTTCATTTGAATGCTGTTCTTCTTGAGAAGGGAATATCATATGAACACTGCCATTATCTGAATGTATATTCAATTCTCGCATTCTGCATATCCTCTTGGATTGTTCCCATTTCAATCTCAACCTTCTTCATTTTCAAACTCCTGTCCTTTCGCCAACTGTCTTTATGAAGCTGCATTTCATCTCTTACTTTTTTACAATTATATCAAGTTTTAATATGAGCTCCGTCGCCATATTTTAATCCTACAATTTTGAATTTATTATAATTTACACATTGCATAGTTTCCCAACATGGAGCATAAATTGTTTTTTAGATTTGCAGCAGTTTTTATTACTTGCTAATGTTTAGTGAGTGCTACTGTAATTTTAGAATGTCGTGGATGCAAAAATCTTTCAAAATGCTTTTGTATAGCAGACAGTTAAACCTAGAGCTATCCGAAATTTGGGGCGAACGATCTTGAGTAAGTAAGTGCTCACTAAGGGTATTTCAAAATTTTAATCATATTTTAGATTGTGGTAGTCGAATTTTAAATTTTTTCCTCATACCTTCTTGAGGCCTCTTTCGAGACTAACTCTTTCTACTACTTAAAAATTCACAAAAATTTAGATTTTAATTGTTATCCTTTAATTCCGTGCAATTTGTTCTCAAATTTAATAAGTTTTAAAATTAATATCAAATCGAACTTATTTTATCACACAAGAAAGTTCGACTCAGGCACCGCGAGCGAATAGTTTTCTACATAAAAACGAAACGGTTGTAATTGGCTTCAAATGAAATATCTAGCCACAACTGATATTATGCGTTGATTTCTGAGATCTTTACACGTTGTAAAACTGTGTTATCTCATAAAATCTAAATAATCTGTGCAGATGCAAGTCTTCAACTTTTTACTAAATGGACTTGTCATGATATCGCACATTCTTTGATAGCCAGAATTCGCTAACCTCTGACATCTGTCCTGTTCTTATAAATCACAAGAACAAAATGAACTTTCCTCTCCGCTGTTGATTCACCTTAAGAACCAATTGCTTGCAGGAGAAATGAGTGGGAAAGATGAGACGCCGAATTTTATGAAAGATTTTAATATCCCTGATTTTATGGCCCGTCATTTGAATCTGATATAAAGTTCCTCTGGAACCCAGACGCATCGAGTGCGTTGATTTTTCTTTAATGCAAAAAAATTCATAGTCTGAAGAATGCACTTATATATCTTCCCATCAAAGGGGAAAAGACGCTGGATTTGAACTATGAGTTTCTTTCGGTATTTTGATTGGTGTTATGATCTTTAAAATAGGCGAAAAATGACGAAGATTTCACTTTTTTCTTTAGTTACCTTTTGCGAAAAGAAATGCTTTGAACGCTTTCTTTTTAATTTTTTATTTCAATGATCAAGATTTATTCTTTCTTTCTTATTGTTTAAATTTTTTTTGAATTCAGAAATAAAGAATTTTTTTTCCTATGAAGCTATTCTATATTAATTATTTTACAGTTGTCTAGAACTGAATAAAAAATGCTCAGTTCTGCCGAAAAGCAATTGATTTTCAGAAAGAAAAATAACAAACCGTTTTTTTTCCATAAAAAATTTAAAAAATTGAAATTTTAAAATTGAATTCTTGTTAAGCTTAAGGATAATTAAGGGCTTTTGGTAAACACACTAATTTTCACCGAAACATAGCTGTTAAATGCTATTAACGAGACTTAAAATTGGTCAAGCACATACTTCACATTACAATCACCTGCCAGCGGGCGAACCACCGCCGAAGTGTACTATGTGACACTATTTTATCCATAAAACATATATATTTAGTGAATGTCCTAATTATAGTAATTTTAGAATTAAATATTTTAACAATCCGAGTCCTGATTTGACAGGACTTGATGGGTGATGCCTGAGTTTTAAATTATTTTATTTTCTCACTGATATTGGTCTTTTTTTTCATCTTGTTTGATTAGTGTCTTCTGGTTTTTTCTTCTTGGTTTTATTGCGTGTTTGTTTGCTCTATTTAAAGCTTCTTATTTAAAAATTAAATCTTTATTCTCTACCTTGTGTTTTGTTATGCAGAATGGTCAGACTCTGGCTTTTGCGCCATTAAACTCTAACCAATCAATCTTGTTAAGTTTATCTAGTACTAAATATTTTTAAACTACTTCTTTATTTTGAATAAGCTGCTTCCTGTCTCGAAATGCTAAGAATGAAAAATTTAATAGAACGAACAAAAAAAAAACTGAAAATAATAAGGTTGAATTCAAGAACCGGACAGTTTTTTTTTAGTTGTTTCCTTTGCTATTGTTATTTATTTCAACGAATGTTTCACTCTCCTTTCTCCGTGAATAACCAAAGCGCCTACTTTCATTGCAGCATATGCCAAATGTAATGTCTTTTACCTCGGAAAAGAAAATTCGCAAAATATGCACTTGACTTCAATGACACTGAAATTGATTGAAAAACAGTTCTTATGGATTGTAGTGGCGGATCATGGCTCAAAAGCAAACAGTGCTGCAAAAGTATTTCAAGTGTTGAAATAAACACCTTAAAAACATTATCTTGCATCTTATGCCCAAATTTTAATTTCATACCAGACATTAAATCTCCAGCAATACGTAACTGAACGAAGCACAGATATTAATACTAAGTATATAATACTATATTAATACTAAGTATATAATTAATAATGAAATGCATATCGAGGGTGCCAATTCTAATCGTGGTCCAATAGCTAATTTTTAAACAGAGACAGGCGTGTGATTGCGGTTGTGAAAATGCTTTAAATGACGGAAGGAAGTACATTTTGTATTGTTTGAGTCAATAAATGCATTGCTGAAGAAATCACGAAGTCTAAATTCTTATGCAGTCCCTCGGAACTATTCGTAATATTTACCAAAATATCTTGACACACTAACATTTGGAAGAATATCCACTCTTCTGCGACAAAACTAACCGAGTTATGAAGCTTCGAATCTCATTATTTTTGACCAATCAACAGCCGCTTTGAGGATTGCAAGATCTTCCCAGAGGCGGCCACTGGAAATGGTCTAAAATAGTGATATTCAAAGTCAAGAATGTTTTACTAACGCGGAGACCGCATAAAAATTTAGACCTCATAATTTTTTTTTTTCAGAATTACATTTATTGATTGAAACAACATAAAATATAATTCTTTACGTCATTTAGAGGATTTTTACAAACTAACTAACAACAAACTTTTTTGCAAACAACCGTTAGAGAAACTTTATCTCTAAGGGTTTAGAAATTAAAAATTGGACCACGATTAGACCCTGTATATATTTTAAAATATCAGTTTCAATCATATATTCAACTTTGTGCCCGAAATTTCCATAAATTTTTATTAATCTATTTTCTACAGAACCTATGGAACTGTTAAAGTATTGTAATATTAGAAGGTTAATATTTTATTGCACTGTCTTTTCTGATCATTTTAATCAGACTGAACTGACGTTTATTCTCTTCAGCAATGCAGTTCTAAAAATGGAGTAATTTAAGAGAATCCTAAGAAGCCCATTTCCCAGACATATCAAAACACAAGAGCTAGCTTGGAAAATTATCTCTAAAATGGGTGTTTAAACGTAGACAGCCTACCCTTAGAGTGTTTCCTGCACCAAAGAATGTACCTCTAGAAATTCCTGCAGAATAATATAGCTTGCGATCAACTTTTTCAGTTTATCTTTTAGGATGTAAGGATTTTTTTCATTACTTACTGGTAAGTGAATGCGTTTTAGAAGGTGACTCAAAGTAAGAAGGTTTTATTTTCTCAAAAACAAAATTTAATTTGTATCCTTTAACATTGTGAATGCAAAGCTGAACAAACCAGCGGGCGTGTTGTTCTCGTTTATTTACACAATATTGCAGGTTTTGTGTTTAACTTCGTAGAGTAGAGAAGAGAATACATTTTTTTACCTTTCTTTTGACCAATTGGTCCAAAATTTAACACAAATCTACAAGTTTAGTTTGAAGATCACATATCAAGGTTCATTCAGGCGGTCTTCTTATCTCTTTCAATTCGGTATTTTCGGGTCACGAGGGGGCAATTTTTTGGACAATTGACAGGCCCCTCACCCCCCCCCCCCGCTTTTGAATCCTCGGCGGGGGCTGACCCTTGATGAAGTGGCCAGGCCGGATTTTCCTTTCAATTTCATTCAGTTATTTTTGTTCTGCTTTATTTGATTTTCATCAATGATAATTTGGATGTTGCTGCATTTGAGCGCAACTGATGCAATTGTGTCTTTTATTTTTCTCTTTTATTTTTTGTCTTTTTTATCTTCATTTTTCAAATGTTACTTTAATACTTAATTTCTCTGTTCTAGTTTAGTTTCCTATTTTGAATTCATTTATCTAGCTTATTGCATGCTTATGTTTTCACGTACAATACGGATAGACAAACAAAAGCCAGATTTGGTCCAAAATATGGTATGGATGCGCAGGGTGTACACAAATGAAGTGACACATTTCAAAAATTAATTTTAAAAAACCAAAAAATGTTGGAACTACAGTTTTTTTTTAATAAGAGCGCATCTCAAAAAGCATTTTTTCAGATAGGCAACGCGGCGTTACGTCGTTCTAAATTTGTTACACCGAGAAAATTCCGTACGCAATGGCTACCGGTCAGTAGAAGCTGATGCGTGTTTTCTGGTTTCTTTTTTTAGTTTTTATTGAATATCACGAAAACTCTTCAGTTTTCACACTACATGTGGATTAACAAATTAAATAGCGTAAACTTCCCTACAAATGCATGCCTTTATCTTTCTTCCACTTTTAATATTTTCTCAGATAATGGCGCTAAACAAGTTTTGATTTCCAGTAATTTACGACCCCCTAGACCACCAAAATGGTATGTTACCTATCGGAAAAAAAACTTTCTGAGATGCGCTCTCATGAAAAAAAAATCGTAGTTCCAACGTTTTTAGTTTTTTTTTATTAATTTTTGAAATGTGTCACTTCATTTGTGTACACCCTGTACAATTACGGTGAATAAATCCAAAAGTTTGTGAGTTTTCGCGTTCACATCAACACGATGAGCAAACAGACAAACATCTTGGTGACTTATTTCGACCAAAATTGACCCAAATTCGCAATTTCGGTAAGGACGAGTTTTCTCACGGTACTTCCTTCCCAGAATTCACTTCTGTTTTCCTGTAGCCCTTCAATTTAAATAATCACCAAATCTATTTGGATACTGTATCAAAATTTAATCACCAGCGATTATCTAAATCGTTTGGTTAAAAATGTAACCGCCAAACGAGACTTACAGCGACAACAAACAATTACGGCAGCCTTACCACAAAATGAGTCTCTTGTTTTAATTAAACATTGAGAGCTACGGCAATAGGAACATCAAATTTAATATTTTCAAAGTATCCTTAAGTCATAACATTAAAAAAACTCTTCATTAAACATTAATTAACATCTTTACAGAGTGTTGAAATTTTGAAGATTTCCATTGATGAAGCATTACACCGGAAGTGGGTAGGTACAGAGGGAGTTCTATGTTACCCCAAATAAACAAAACTGAAAAATCGTTCATAAAGACCACATACTAAATTTTCTTCGTCCGCCTTGTTCCGTTTCTGAATTGTCATATTTACATACAAATGTAAATTCAAGAATGTTGTTTTCGGCTCAGGAAAGTCTAAAACGTGCAGATTCATTAAAATTTCGCGGTTAATTTTTTGCAATACAGATTACAATACTTTCTCTTTATACAGGGTGTCCACTCAAATCGTGGCCCAATAGCTAATTTCCGAACAGTTAGAGACATACTCTTAATTTGAAAAATACTTTAAATGGCGTAACGAAATATATTTTATGTTGCTTGAATCAATAAATGTATTACTGAAAAAATTACGAGTCTAAATTTTTATATAGTTCCACCGGTCCTATAAGTCACATTTAGTAAAATATTCTTCTTGACAAACTAACATTTTAAGCAAAAAAGTTCAATTTTTCTGCGACTAAAACTGATCCGAGTTTTGAAGCTTTGAATATCACTATTTTAGACGATTTCAAATGACCGTCTAGAGGGAGATCTTTCATTCATAGCTCGGCACTTCCTCAGAGGTAATAGAATAAAACAGCCCAGTCGAAAAGTTTTCAGATACAGATTCGAGCGTTTCTCTTTTTATGCTTGAAAATGAATCAGTTGTGGTATTTGTGAGCTAATAATATCATTCGGCTTCTTTCTGTGAATCAAATCTTTCACGTGAACTCAGAGATAGAAATCGCATGGATTAATATTTGGTTAGTTTAGTTAACACGAACTTCACCGTTTTGAAGCAACACGAGGGCTATTTTGGGTCGGACCTCGTGATTTCGAACCGAGGTCAGATGACGTATATGACACCTGAGTGGCTCCTCCCCTTCACCAAACTTCCGCACCACAGCAGCGGGAGGATGTTTGACCCCCTGCGTATGATTTAAAGGGCTTACATACACTGCAGATTTTCAGGGAAACTGGGTTTAGAACCCTGCAGCCCCTAGGCAGAGACCTTACCACTTGCCACCACTGCAATGCACCACGTTGACTGTTTGGGTACTGATCACGTTCCAAACTTATTTTCGATGGTTTAAGTTGATTTTGGAATGTTAAAAACCACTACCGTAGAAATAATGTTGCATTTCCCCAACCAAATTTTTAACAATAAAAATGCGATCTTCGATTGAATGTGACGATTTGGAAGACATAAAAGAGTGAAAGTGACGATAAACAATTTACTTTTATGAAATCTCTCATTGGGCGCATTTTGTAGCCTGAGATCTGCGAAGGTATTCTAGTTCAAAGTTGGATGTTAATAGGTTTCTTAGTTTAGTTTAATTATATTATCGTCCCGGTTTGAAGCAACACGAGGGCTATTTTGGGACGGACCTCGTAATTTTTAATAGCGGTCAGGTGAAGAGGACGACACTGCGCTGGCACCACCCTCTACAAACTTCCGGCGATCTCCCGGCCTTACACCCTTCTTGGGTAGGCCGGACCATTGTGAGGACGTTTGACCTCCTAAATATGATTTAACGTTCAATAGGCCAAATACACGACGGATCTTCAGTGGAATCGGGTTTCGAGCCTGGAACCCTCCGGCTCCGAGGCCGACACCTTACCACTAGGCCATCACGGCCTCATACGCTTCTATACATTTTTTACCTCCAACAAGAAAAAACGATGCCAGAATTACTGCGATTTCTTTATATCAAAAAGATATGCAGTTATTTTTAACAGATGTAGGTTAATACCATTTAATTTACTATAAACATTACCAACTATACTTTACTACTACTTATTTATGTGCAGTAACAGTTCTGAAATGGCGTTGCGGCTTACGACGCCTACATTTCTCTATAAAATATGGACACGTTAAATCTTGTCAAGTAGCCAAGATTTTCTGGCACACAAGTACACTAGTATCAAAAATGAAAAATTGGGCTTCTAACCAACAGAAAGCCGCATAATTCCGTTGTGCATTCAGTTAAATGTATATCGAAAAATGAAAAGCAGTTATAAATGCGAATTTTTGCTCTTCCGTTTTTTAAGACAGAAAAAAAAGTACTTAAGGTATCCGACTGGTTTAAAATCGTCGTTTTTGATGAAATTATC
>BGPR01044898.1:0-12481 GCA_013235015.1 Araneus ventricosus | reverse complement strand
ATTATTCCAAATTAAATTAAAAATTTAAAAAATATTTTAAATTAAAACTTTAATTATTTTTGTGCAGAAAATAACTTTCTTGACACCTTTCATTTTCATGAATAAGTTCTTCATCACTCACAATAATTTTTTCAGCCAGGATGGCCAAAGTATTTTGGAAAATTTCTTCACCCATCAGCATTGCTTCATGAGAAATTGAAACTGAAGATTCTGATAAAATTAAATTATTTTGAGCCAGTAAACCTTGATAATAAATAACAGCATCTTTTAATCTCAACTTTGACACTTCACTGTATAGTGATTCTTGTTTTGTTCCATCTTCATCCTCCGGCACACTAGCAGTATTATAATTCATAGACATTTTCACTTTAGAATATTTTAATTCTCTGTATTATGCTAATTTAATCAAAAAGCAATGGGAAACACTTCAAAATCCAAGGTGAATAACCTCGTTTGTTCAGGACTTCTAAAAGAATAGAAGTAAAAGCACTGTCGAAGAATTTCATACGATAATGAGTAAAGCCATTTGGTCCCTTTTCAATTATTGAAATTTCGGACCATCTGCCTACGCATTTAATAGATTAACAGCTTCTATCTGCTATTTTTATTCCAGCATTAAAATATTGTACCATCTGCATATGTATTCAATATATTAACATCTGCTCTCTACTGTTTCCAAGATAAAATAAGAACGAAGAATTTGTGAATATAAAAACCCAATAATTTAAAACTTTCAATGAATTTAGAATGAGAATTTTAAGTATAGTTAATATTTGTCCCCATTAAAGATGTATTTATAATTATTTACCGCTTATATATTATTTTTATTATTATTTTATTTGTAATTCAAGTATCATATAAATATATTTTCTGCATAAAAATAATTAAAGTTTTGATTTAAAATATTTTTCAAATTTTTAATTTAATTTGGAATAATTTTTAAAAAATAAAAATAAAGAAACCTCAGTCAGGACCGAACTGCGGGCCTTCCGAATGATAAACGAGCGCGCTGACATCTGAGCTATCTGAGCACTGATTTCTCGAGAACAGTTACTGGTATATAAGTTGTGCCCAAAGTTTGAGGGCCATTTCCTCCGAATTGGCTGGGCATTGCACTTTTTTAGATTGATGGGTGAACACCCTAATGGTATGCTACTAATATGCCAAGTTTCATCCCGAATTCAATTTCCCAAGTCGTGCCCTCTCCTTGTGAGTGGATTGAAAGGCGAGGATTTCTAAGCAGTGTCACCCAGATCTATTATTTCTGCCTTGGCGACGACGCTATTAGGCTTGCTTTAGATTTTTGCATTCCTTGCAATGTTTTTTAAGTATACCAGATTGATGGGACTTTCTACGAATAAACAAATATATTTTGCTTTGAACATTTTTTTTATTTGAAGCAAATAAGTAACTCAAACAGAATTGTTGTTAGCAAAATGAATTGAACATAAAAATTAAACTTTAAACATGAATGTTTTCAGAATATAACGATTTAAAAAAATCTACTTAAAGAAAAAATTTTTATATTCTTTAAATTTAAATATACGATGAAATACTTAAAAACAAAAGTGATGAAAGTTACACTCTTGTTATCATAATTTTATGCTTTTTGAAAGTCCTTTTTTTTAATAACGTTTTAAAAAATAAAGCACAAAATTAACCACCAAAGCTATAGATAACAAGCAATTTGGGTACATATAGAAATGCTAGTCTTTAAAGCTACTGGCCTAGTTGGTAAGGTCTCGACTTAAGGGCCGGAGGGTTCCAGGTTCGAATCCCGATTCCACTGAAGATCCGTCGTGTATTGGGCCTTTTGCACGTAAAATCACACTAGGGGCCAAACGTCATTCCGTTGGTGTGGTACGGAAGTCTGAAGAAGGGATGCCTGCTCAGGTGTCGTCCTCGTCATCTGACTGAGGTTCAAAATTACGATGTCCGTACCAATATAGACCTCGTGTTGCTTCAAAACGGAACGTTAATATAACTAAACTATTATGACTTGTAAATAAAATTATCAAGGCAAATACTACACACTGTAAGACGAACGTTTAAAGTGAAAAAGTTTCCCAGAACGGATTTCTTTCTTGTTTCTACTTTTTAACCCCTCCCAAAAAATACACTAAAACACAAAAACTAGAGCAACCCCTTCTAAATATTGTATTTAGGAGGGGTTGATTAGGGATGGGAAAAACCTACCGGTTAAAACCGAAAATCGCTTTATTTTTTCTTCGATTAGCCAGTTTTTCGGTAATTTTTGTCCTGCTTATAACCCGATTTTTTTAAACCCTCAAAACCCGGATTAAAAAAACGGCCAAATTAGTTTTGGTAATGGGGTAAATTAAAGAATTCAGGTCACTACTAATCAGTGGGCGGTGGTTTTTAGAAAAAATCTGAATTAGTATTTTTACAATTAAAATAAATTTATTTAATGTAGTTAAATAATATATTAGCAACACTGTATTAAATAGTAAAGGTCATAGGCAAGGTTTCGTTTTTATGGTGATCGTTGAAATGTAATACTTTTAGTTCAATCGGTACAAATAATACACACCTCCTACACGCTGAAGTTTATTTGAGTTGATTGACCTATAACGTCCCGAGTTCTGTAACCTACCACAGGTTATTTGAGTACAAATGTCATTTTCATTAAATTGCTGAAGTCCCAGCCTATTCCACCATTAAAAATGCACAAAGAATTATTTCTGGTGCAGTCATTTAATAGGTGTCTGAAATATCGGATATTTAAATCCCTTCGATGAGACAGACCACTAAGGAAATTTTGGGAGGCGTGTATATTACAGGAAGCTTCGTTATCCCCTTTAGTGGAAATCACCGAAAGAGCTTTAAAAAAATATCAACCTTAAACATTGGTCCAGGTTAATTAGGAATTGAAATAACCAAAAATGGGTGTTTTGTGAAATAACCGCCATCTCTAACACTAATCGTTGCTGACATCTGAAATAAAGAAATTACATTGATCGAATAAAATAAAAGGACGCGGCTCGGAGCGAGCTTTTGAGCGAAACAGCTTTATCAATAAATACTTTTCCCCTATTTCCCCCCATCCGTCTAATAGCTGTCAAAACAGAAGCCATCTGAACATCAACAGAAATACCTCTTCCGAAGACGCGAAGTCATCGCAACTTGAAAGACTCGTATCTGTACCCGATTGCCGAAGTTCCGTTTAAAAGGGGAATGGATCGGTTACCTGCTGTATCAGATACAAAAGCATCGAGTAAATGTATCGGTACCCGATTGGCGAAGTTCCGTTTCAAAGGGGAATGGATCGGTTACTGGCTGTATCAGATACAAAAGTATCAAGTAAATGTATCGGGTACAAACGAGTATCAGTATCCACATGTATCTGATACGGCAAAGACGTGTATCAACCCAAGCCTAATGGGAGATGCGGTTAGCCTGGAAAAATCAGGGAGGGAAGGGGAGGGTACTACGCGGAAATACCCCATGTGGGGGAAGTGGTGAAGGGTGGGAGCCAGTCTGGCGGGAGGAGTAGTTGGGGAAGTGCGCTTTGGAACATCCGTGAATAACTTGCCTAAATTTATCGACTGGAATGAGTGGAATACAAACCAGTTGTTGGTAGAAATGGAATAGATGGGACTACTCGTGAATGCCCAGCTTTAGAACGCGTTGGATATCTGTTAGATTGCAAAAATGCAACTACATCATTTTTCGGCTTTGCCAGTACTTTTAAATAATTTATATTTTCGCCACCTAAGTTTCTTTGTAATCTTGTGGCAACTTTTAAATTCTCAACGGATTTTTTTATAGTTTTATTAGATATCTCAATTTATCATTTTTCATTTTGTAGCAATCAACTTAATTATTAATAGCTTTAACTTTTTATGTAATTTCTTTTAATGTTTCGATGTTTATTAATTTGTAAATCACTTTTATTTCACAGAACTATATGCTCGGCGGAAGCTTTTGTGTGTAAACTGTCTGTGCGTCACCTGGCTGGGAGAGTTTCCTTTGTCTAGTGCTAATTGCTTTTTGAATACTGAACATAACGGTCGCACGTCTGGAGGTTTTCGAGTTCCGATGACTTTTTCATTCGGTTCTCGACCTCTCAGGCGTGCAGACGGGCATAAATATATTCTGTTGAATGATGTAGTGAATTCTGCAAAAGATGGCAAGCAAAATCTACGTTTAAAGAATTTTTTGAAAAAAATGACAAGAGCTGCTGATGTGTTGAGAAATCAATCTTTTCTTCCAGGGCTACTTCAGAACGACGGTGTGCCAGTGAAATGGAGTGTGAATAAGGAGGTATTGTGTAAAATCAAGATGGTGAGCAGCGATTTTTTGAAATAGAGTTCATTGAACTAATAATGAACTGAATGGCAGTAAAATACTGCATTTTCGCCAAATAGTTCAAAATTGCTTCTCGTCACGCCAAGAATACTAGTTCAGCACAGCAACAGCAAAAAATCTTTTTCGAAAAGTCAGATCTTGCCCAGTAATGCAACGATAAAGTATAATAACATAGAGAGCTCTCTAATTCTCTTACTTTCTTACTCTCTTATTCGAATTTAAAAGTCTGCAGCAAATATTAATTTTTACTTGTTTTGTTTTAATATGTAGTGTTCTTTTTTTGTTTTATTTTTATATTGTGTGCATCACAGAAATATCTGTACGCAAGCGTTTTTTTTTTTGCATTTCAATATTCTGGAATATTATTAATTTAAAGTTGGCAGGCAAAAGTTTATACAGTCGGACCTCTATTTAACGAACCTCTATTTTAAACCTAACTTTTTCTTGGAACCAAGAACATTTTGCGAACCAAGAACATTTTTTCTTCGTAAAATAACCTCCAAATATTGAAGTGCATTCTCTATTTAACGAACTTTTTATTGTGATCCAATATTTTTTTTCTCCCTATTTCTCAAAATATTTCTGAACATTTCAAACTTACTCTTTCTTTTAACATATTTTTTGGTGATCAATGACCTTGAACTGGGTTTACCAGTCTCCTAACTCATCGAGAGCAGTAAAATCGCAGTCATCCTTTACATTTCAAGGAGTAAAGGTGCAACCTTCACCCCCCCACACACACTGTCCACTTCACTTAGAAAAATCTCAATTCCCCTTTCACACACCCTCAGTCAGTAGACTGCCCCGTGTCCTCGAACTTTATCAGTAATTAAATTTAAGGACGCATGTGGTAATGCATGCTTAAAATTACTTGTTGAAATAAATGCTACGATGTCATTAAAATTCATTAATTTTAATATAAAATTATTTTTTGAAAATTGAAAATACTGCGTATTCCCGGACAATGTTTTGTTTTATTCTGGTTTTCATTGCAGATTTCTTTTTGATGGGTAAGATATATAAATCAAATAGATATTTACAAAATAAAGGAGTGATTAATTATTTTTTAATAATATTATTTTATGAATTTAAAATCTGTTTTGTGTAGTTTAAAGTATTTTAAAAGGTGAATCTCTATTTAACGAATTTTCCATATAACGAACTTTTTTGCGCGATTTAGCGACTTCGTTAAATAGAGGTCCGACTGTATGTGTAAATAAAAGTATTTATTCAAAAAAAATTTCATCTCTTATATTTTTCTATTAATGTCACAATGCAATTGTAAATTTATTTCAGCAATTCTTGCACTTGGCCATTTTCTTCTAGGTTGTCTAGAAAAGGTGGGTAATTACCTAGGTGATAGTAAAAATTGTATTATTTATTGGTATTCATCCTTTAGCACCAATTTAATTACATCACCAATCTTTCAATATCCAGCCTTCCACTCCCTACGACACCAATCCTCACAGTTTTGTGGTGATCGGTTTTGGCGTGGAGCGGTCGTGAATGACCAGCCTTACGTTGCGGTTCATTGAAATTCAAAATCTCCTCTGAAAACGGAGATTTTAGTGGACAATCAGGAAAGTATTTTCCACTCTTTGTAAGATGATAATATCTGCGATCCCTTTAGACCTGTTGAAGATTCTAACATGATAATATTTTTAGGCTTACATATTTTCTGTAAATAGCGTGATGCAAAAATCGTACGAACAGAATGCAATGATCTGCAGGGCAGACCGCTGGAACCTAGAGCTGGCGAATTTGGCACGCAGTTACTTCTTGGATGTAGGTGCTCACTAAGGAAGGATTTTTATAAATTTTAATTAGATTTTTGATTAATTCAAAATAAACCGAAATTTTAACGTTTTTCCGTAGAAACTTCGGAGCATATTATCGCACAAAAACCATTTTTACACTACTTTAAACTTCAAAACATTTGCGTTTTAGTGATGCCAATTTTATTTCCATGCAAAGTTTTCTTCAATTTCAATAAATTTTTCAGAATTTTTATTCATAATTTGTAACAATGCTGTAATTGTTGCAATGAAATTCAAACCAATATCATTATTTCATCAAATATATCTGTCGCATGTTTTCTACATTGTTAACGTTATGATAAAAAAAAATTGCTTTCTTTGGGTATTATCTTCAAGGCAGAATTTTCACTTTAGATTTTATTAATATGATAAGCATCATCATTATAATGCAATAGTGTGCTTCGGACTAGAGGTTAAAATTTCCTTCACTTTTTTAATAAAACGAACAAGCATTCCTAACGCAGTGGAAGAAAAAAGTTTGGGAATCGGAAGCTTGGAGGCGAAAGGCGTTGGTAGAAGCGGAAAGGAAGAGCGCAAGTGAATCGCGCAATTACGCAATAACGGCCTCGCGTCATTGTGTGATAAGAAAAGACAAATAGGCGATTTGAACACCTTTATTTCGACGGATTGAAAGGAAAATTGGGCACGGATCTACAATTAATGTTAGCAGGCCTCAAACCAATTTTTATGTATCAAAACCGTAGGGTTTACGAGTTATAATTTTTAGAAGTATGCGATTATACAGACCGACAGACAGTCAACCTTTTGACGGATTTGGCCCAAAATTTCATACGGACCTACATTCCTCATGATAAAACTGTGTACCAAATTTTATCCATCTAGCTATTCAAGTGTTTGAAAGGCTCACTTTTGAGTTATGGTGTTCACATGAACGCGGACAGACGGACAGGCAGACTTCCCGTAGACGGATTTTGTCCAAAATTTGACAGAAACCTACAAATTATGTGTCAAGATCACATACCAAATTTCATCCCCGTAGCTCTAATAATTTTCGAGATATTGTGTTCACAGATATAATTCCAAAATTTTGTTTTTCGAACTCAGGGAGGTCTAAAACGTGATATAACTTGATATATTTCTTAGAATATGTTCCATTAATAAACTGTATATTATTTCACAATTCTTATTCATATTTTTGATTATCGTTTGTTCTTTGCTAGCCTAAATTATGATATAGGGGAACTCAGTATTAATCTCCATTTTTCAGTGTATACATTCTTGGTCTGGTATTCAAGTGGGTACTCTCTAAAGGAGGAGTCTCTGCAATGGACCAACAGAGTGCTGTAAAATCTAGTCTCGTGTATGAAGTATTCGATGCCTCTAATGGATTTTATCAGTAAGTTTTTCTACCAAATTAGTGCCTTCCCTTTTGAATTTTATTAAATTTTGTATTTAAACGACGTAGTTATTTAAAGTAAAACTGAAATTTATTACAACCAATATTTATTTTAATATTGTAACAAAATTGCTTTGTGGGTGTACGTGAATGCAATCCAATAAGCAGGATTTTAAAAAAAATAAAGCTCTTTATTTTACAAATATTCCCAAGCAAAGAAACGTAGCACAAGTATTAACACAGCACTAGTAAAAATTCACAACAGAGACTACCAACAAATCTCAACACAACGCTCAAAGGTTTCTTGTTAACTCACCAGCTTGCTTGCAGGTCAAATTCCAACTCACTCCTCTTGGCTTGAGAGCTTGCCTTTATACTACTTTTCAACAGGAAGTGACGTAATCTCTAGAAAGTTCATGAAACCAGTAGAAATAGGTGGAAAGTTTGAGGTCCTTCTAGAAAATTCCCTTTGTCACCAAAGTCGCCAACTTTGCCGCCAAGTCGCCAAATTTATCGCCAAGTCGCCAAGTTTGTCGCCAAGTCTAGCATCTCAGGGAAACGACTTTATAGCTTTGTAACATTGCTCCCCTCTTCAAAGACTGCACGTCCCGGCAGTCTCATTACATAGAACTATGATCAGTAGCTCTGTATGGAGCTAACAGATTTATATGGATGACTTTTGGCTTGGCGTTGGGAGACCTCTGTACCCTGTAGACAACAACGTTCAGTTTCTTGACAACAGTATACGGTCCTTCGCAGTTCTGTTGTAACTTGGGACTCAGGCCTCTCCGCCGCTTCGGGTTATATATCCAGACTAAATCTCCCTCCTTAAAATGGTTGTCTGTTGCTCTGGAGTTGTAACGAGTTTTCATTCGTTCGCTGGCCAGTTTAATTCGCTCCCTGGCAAACGCATGTACGCTTTCCAAACGTGCCTCCAAATTTTTCATGTATTCATTCGGCGAGGAAGGCGTTTCACTCGGTCGTCTAAAGAGAATATCGCAGGGCAATCGTAGCGTTCGGCCAAACAGCATTTCCTCTGGAGTCAAACCGGTCACCTCATGTTCCGCACTCCTATAGGCCAAGAGGAAGAGTGGCAAATGCGTATCCCAATCTGTCTGGTTCCTCGAAACGAATAAAGACAAGATGATTTAAAATCGTTCGATTAAATCTCTCGACCATGCCATCGGACTCGGGATGTAACGCGGTCGTTCGGGTCTTCAGAATTCCCAAAAGCTTGCAAAGCTCAGTAAAGAGGGCAGAGTTAAAATTCGTACCTTGATCCGAATGCAATATCATAGGCACACCATAACCTGAAATCCAGCTTCGTACGATTTCTTCAGCTACAGTCGAGGCTTCCTGCTCTGGAATGGGAATTCCTCAGGCCACTTGGTAAAATAGTCCATTAATACTAGGACGTATCGATTACCTTTTGTTGTTACTGGGAAAGGTCCTAGGATATCCAAAGCCATTCTTTCGAATGGTGAGCCCACATTATAGCGTTGCAAGTGACCTTTAGTCCTTGTTTTAGGTCCTTTTCGCGCTCCGCAAGCGTGGCATTCTCTACACCATTTTTCAACGTCGGCACGAAGTCGATCCCAATAAAATCGCTCTCGTGTTTTGCTTAAAGTTTTCATGACTCCAAAATGCCCTCCACTTGCGCTGTCATGAGTCTCTCGCAGAACTTCCGGAATTCTACTCTTTGGGAGAATTAGTTGCCATCGACAGGATCTTCCATCATCACTCTCCCACCTACGGTATGCGTATCCCAATCCGTCCCACCGTCCTTAAGATGTAAGGAGTCCCAAAGGGCCCAGTATCGTTTTGTTGCAGGACTCTCCGGAGCAATTTCTTGCCAAGATGGTCGATCCGCCGACATTAGTTTCTTCTCTAGAATTGTCTTAATAGCAGGATCTTCTAGCTGCGCCTTTTGGATCTCACATGAAGACCATGGATCTACAGATGTCGTTGTTAAAACTTTTTACGGAAGTATCTATCTCTATTCCGAACTTTTTCTCGGCATTAGAGCAATGTTTGCAGCTTTCCCCACAGGGTCTTCGAGAGAGGGCATCTGCATTTCCGTGAGAGGTCCCTTTGCGATGCTGGATTTCGAAATCATACTCCTGAAGTCTTTGGATCCAGCGAGCTATCTGGCCTTCAGGTTCCTTAAAATTCAAAAGCCATCTTAAGGAAGCATGATCAGTCCGCAGAAGAAATTTCTGTCCATAGAGATAGTGACGGAAATGCTCTATAGATTTAACAATGGCCAGTAATTCTTTACGTGTGACACAATAATTTCTTTCTGGCTTACCCAAGCTCTTGCTGAAGTAAGCGATGACACGTTCCTCATTTCCAATGTTCTGGGATAGCACGGCTCCTATTCCTTCATTACTAGCATCTGTATCCAAAATGAAATCTTTGTCAGTCCGGGGGTAGGTCAAAATAGGAGAAGATGTCAAAGCCTGCTTTAAACTATTGAAAGATTTCTCACATTCTTCTGTCCAATTAAAATTTGATTTAGTTTCAGTTAATTTATGTAGAGGTCTTGCTATTGTGGAGAAATTTTTCACAAAACGACGATAATAGGTGCACAGTCCAAGGAAACTTCTGAGATCGTGTATCGTCTCTGGACGAGGCCAATCAACCACTGCCTTAATTTTCCCTGGATCAGTTTTAACTCCTTCTGCTGAAATAACGTGTCCGAGATAAGTAACCTCCTTTTGGAAAAACCTGCATTTCTTGGGACTTAACTTTAGGTTGGCATTTTGTAGCCTCTGAAATACTTTACAGCGAAGGTGCCAGATATTCTTCTGAAATATTCGCCTACTATTATAATGTCATCAAGATACACTAAGCAGGCTTCAGACGATGATCCACATAATACTGTCTCCATCAGTCTTTCAAATGTTGTAGGGCATTACAAAGTCGAAAGGCATTACCTTAAATTGCCAAAGTCTTGATGTCCGGTGGTGAAGGCTGTCTTTTCTCTATCCTTGCTCAGGTCGGACCTCAACATAAGTATCACTTTTCAAATCCAGTGTCGTAAACCATTGACTTCCATTCAAAGCATCCAAGGTGTCGTCTATTCGTGGCAGGACCGCTGTCTTTCTTCGTAATTTCGTTTAGTTTCTGTAGTCAACTTAGAATCGTATTGATCCATCTTTCTTTTTATAAGCACAATAGAGTAGTAGAGGCCTGATAATTCCTCAATTATCCCATTGTCATGTTTCTTTAACTAAGATATTTCTGCTTCTTCTTTCCTTGCAAGAGGCAAACGTCTTGGGTATTCTTGGTGGTGGACAGTGCCTGTATTAATTCTATGTTGGGTCATATTTTGGCCCAAGCCGACATCAGCGTCACAGGTCGAAAACAAATTGCACAGAAATTCGTTGAGTAACTTCTTTGCTGCTGTTCGTTGTTCTTCATTAAGTATTTGAAAGATTCTCAAGGTTGACTGTAGATGTTGTGCTCAGAAAATTCTTGGGGACGAGCATTGATATCCACCACTTTGGGTCTGGTCACCAATAACATCTCCTTTGTCAGAATCTTGGGTTTATTGTTTAGATTCAGGGCACTCTAACGGGAATGACTTCCATTTCCAAGTCAAAATTAATGGCCGCCACAAGAACACCTTTCTGGGGAGTTTTCGGCTGGGAAGGGACTCGTTACGGCATATCTGAACTGTCAGGAGCAGTCAGCAGATAGAGCATTCTGATCTTGCTGGTATTATAGTTCTCTTTTTGTAATACAGGCACGGCTTTTGATGCTGTAGACTGGCTGAAAACAGAGGAATTTCTCTCTCTCACTGTTGTATCGTTCTTCTCCAGATCTACTGTAAAATTTAGATTTTTTAGAGGAAATCCAGGCCAGAATACAGGGATCGGTGATGTCAACTACGTAGATTGATGAGAGGGGAGCCTACTCAAAGGCCACATTCAATGCTGGATGCATCCAGTTTTCTCAGTATTTCCGTTTTTTCACCGTGGCGGTCTTTAAAAGTATTTAGGAGCCGTGTAAATAAGCTGTTCCTTCAATTTTTTGTGCCAGTCTGTTCTTAAAAGAGTGACGTTTGCCTGTAATCCGATAACATCAGACACTGGATACCACAAATATAGATCCTTCAAGTAGAGTCCATTTTTCTTCCCATAAGCAGGGAGACTCTCAGTCCTTCTTCAGGGGGCTCTATTCAGAGAAGGCAGCCTTCGCCCCATAGGCAGCCATTTGTTAGTTTTCCTGGTTCCGATAATCGCCTGGCACTCCTTCTGCAGTACCCTTCTTGTGCACTTCCAGCAAGACGTTCGGGTTTCCTTTGAGAATTCTTCCTTCAAGCTACTACTGGTAATAATTTTTCCAGCCTGTTGAAGAAAATTCAAATTGTCCATCTCTTTCTCTATACATTATGATCTTTAAAATCCCCATTGATCTGGCATTGTCTGGATGTCTTGGAAATAGTTCTAGCGGCCTCATGTTTCTTACTATAAGCGAGATGATTTAGATCTTTTTGCGTCATCAATCTGGTTGAATGTTGCGTGTCTTCGTCTCTGATAGCGTCGACGAAGTACTGAGCTGTAACTTTCGAACATCCAGAGGGGCACTCGGCGTGATGGCCAGGCTCATTAGTCTTTCCACATCGGCAGCCAATTCTTGAAGGCTTTCACTGGTTTCTGTCTTCTTGTTTCAGTTCAGTTCCTATAAGGGTGTCAGGTGGCTGTCTCAAATCTGGATTCAAAGCCTTCTCAATGGTTGATAGATCACCATCAATAACAATGGAATTCCTTGAAGAACCTCCGCCGCTGATCCTCAGGCAGTGCCACAGTTGAGCTGGCTTTCACAAGGTCAGATAAAAATCCGTTTATCAGAGCTGATGACGACGATCGAACTGAGGTCTTGAGGGCCTGTCCACGTGATGTTTGTCCGGTCAAATCGGGATTTTATATTCGGTCTGATATGCATGATTCTGCACTTTGCTGAAGCTAGATGT